>APFE030828772.1:0-19891 GCA_000404065.3 Pinus taeda | reverse complement strand
TAACTTCAAAAATGCCTTATATAGGGTCACAACCAAGGTAGACACCAAATTGGTGTATGAGACTCCTTTGTTTGTGGGATAAGCAACCAACGTTCGTGTAAGGATTTGATTTCTAAAGTCTACAGAGGAATAAATGCTCTACTCCCTCTCGATTTGAACATGTTACCTTTTAGGAAGAAATATGTGTTTTTAACCTTTAGGCTCATTAAAATTGTAATATGAAGTAATTAATATAATGTCAAATGAATAAATTTAATTACATACTCTTGGATGATCTCCTTTATTTAATTTTATCATTATATTACTAAGAAAATTACAATTTTCTTAAAGAACAAAAATCTCGTCCTTTTAATCTGAAAGAGTATTGGTGACCACTACAATTTGAGAATTTACTTGATGATTGTTTTTATAGATTTTAAAGGTGACAAAATACATAGATGACTTTTTGTGTTGGATTTGTACCTCATGACCTCTAAGGAAACTTTTAATCTCCTAATGTTCTCTATAATCCATTGAGGCAACACCAAGTCTAAAGTGCCCAACTATATTCATGTACTTGTGATTACATGTTCTAGCAGGAGCATGAAAGGTAGTTAGGGATACAGTCCTAGATTATGTCAATCCAGTTACTCTAGTATCAATTTATTAACTATTATCATATCACTAGACATAAACTCTTCTCTAGTAGTATATCAAAATAGGGATCGAAATAACCAACACCCAAAATAGGGATCGCATTTGGTTGAGATCTGTCTCACTTCCACTTTCTTCTATTTCGAGGGTGATTTCTTTGAACAGACTTGTGGTGTTGCCATGGGTTCCCCCCTTTGCCCTATTGTTGCAAATCTTTTTATGGAAGATTTCGAAGCCAAAGCTTTAGCCTTGGCTCGTCTCCTTCCAAATCTTTGGAAAAGGTATGTAGATGACACTAATGTCATCTAGTCCCATGGCCAAAAAGAGCTGGATCGCTTCTTCAATCACCTCAACTGTCAGTCCTCTGCCATTAAGTTCACCATGGAAAAAGAGGTCAATGGTTTCCTCCCTTTCCTAGATATTCTTATTTCTAAGAATATGGATGGCTCGCTCTCCCACTCAGTATTTCAAAATATGGGTGTTCTTAACACCCTTGCTACTTGTGCCCTGAGGATTTCTGATAATAAGAGCTTTGATAAGGAGAGATCCCATCTCCTTAATGTCTTTGTGGAGAATGGCTACAGTAGGTGCCTAGGTCAGAAGGCTTTCCTTAAAGCCTCTAAAAATGTGTTAATTAATAAAGAATCGAAGGAGCACCGACTAGGTGTCCATCTTCCCCATGTTCAAGGAACCACTGACAAAATTGCTCGGATCCTTAAGAGGTATGATATCCCCTCAACCTTTAGGCCCCTCAACACCATTCGTAAATCCCTCCGATCGGAAAAAGATCCAGTTGACCCTAAGGACATGAAGGGTGTCTACTTGATCCCTTGTTCTTGTGGAACCCCCTATATCGGGGAAACAGGGCGCTCCATCCATCGGAGGATCAACGAACATGCAGCTGACCTAAGACATGGGAGAACCAAGTCTTCAGCGTTAGCAGAGCATGTGGAAAAGACCAAGCATCAGGTTTGTATAGAAGAGGCCAAGGTGGTTGCCAAAGTTGCTCAATTCCATCATCGTAAATTCAGGGAAGCTATTGAGATTGAAAGAAGGCCTAACAATCTCAATAGAGATGACAGCTGGAAAATCAGTAGCTGTTGGATCCCTGCCCTGTCCTCTTAGTCTTTCTTCTTCCCCTCTCCCCCCACCTCCCCATTGTTATCTTTTTGCTAGGTTTATGTGTTCCCCCTGGAGCCTTCCTTCCTCCTAGGGTTTATTTGTCTTGCTCTATGGTTGTTATTGGTCTTTTTCCTGTCCCTCTCCTTTTTATTTTTATTTTGTGTCGTTCTTTCTTTCTCTCTCTCTCTCTCTCTCTCTCTCTCTCTCTCTCTCTCTCTCTCTCTATATATATATATATATATATATATATTAATTAATTATTTTATTTATTTTTAATTTTTTTCTTCTCTCTAAGTATTTTTATTTATTATTTTTATCTAATTATTCATTTCTTTTATTTTACTTTTTATTTATTTATTTAATTTTTCAACTAACTTTTTTAGCTTGTTTTTTTATATAAGTTAGCTTTGTTCTTTATTATATTATTTTTATATATTTATGTATTTTTCTTTATTTTATTTTATTTTATTTATTTATTTATTTATCCCCTCTTTTATTTTTTTATTATTTAATTTTGATTTTTTCAGCTAACTTTCAACCCTTTACTAGCCAAGTTCTTAATGATATTTACCTAGTTTTATTTTATTATTATTATTTTTTTTTTATATTTATTTATTTATTTTATTTATTTTATTTTTTTAAACTAACTTTTACCTTTATTAGCTATGTTCTTTATTAGTTTTATTTATTTATTTATTTATTTGTAAACTGCGGAGGGACCTTTTTATTCTAATTCAGCGAATCAAAAACATTACATAAACGTAATGACCTCAACTCGCCTTGTAGGGAAACCGGGTATATTGGTCATCTTAGGTCTTTTACTGCCATCCAAAAATAGAAGGTCTTAAGCCTATTTGTCCATGCTAAATGCACTATACAATCATAAAGACTGCTAATATTTCTTATCTTCCTTCTATATTTATCACAAAAAGCTTCAGTGACAAAACTATTATCTACTATCTTCATAAAAGCAAAATTGAGATGAATTCTACCAAGACTACGCCTCCTTTCCTGGCTGTTGTTCCATTTCCTTCTTGATGTCAGGGTGGCATTGCTTTAGGTGCTATTGAATTTCATCCATCCTCTTGTCCTGCATTAACAGAGTAATCTATATATTCTTCAATTCCTTCTTGAGATTTGGGATCCCTTGAGACAGTTCAGCCATTTCCATGGCTACTTGTTCCATAGCTTTGGCGAGCAACCTCTTCATGACCCAATAAACATGCAGCGCTTGTTTACAGAGGGTCATGCAGCCTCTCATATTACCAGGGTCCGGGAGGAGGTAAACCCAATCCTCCATCTCAGGATCAGATTGACCCTGAATAGCCTCCTCCTCCATATGTTGAATAATCCTCCTAACCCCTTTGTTGGTATTCTCATTGTAGGCTCTTTCTGCAAACTGGACTTTCTTCCCCATTGTTTTCCTGGTTTTACCACCATAGGTTGGAACCTCCTCCTCCATGTGACCTCCTGCTTTTCCCCTGCCTCGGCCTCGCTAGCCTCTCCATCCTCCCTTGCCCCTTTTTCTTCTACCTTCTCCTCCCACACCTCACTTACTCATGTCTGACGCACTGCTAGCTTCTCTGGCTCCTCCACGCTCGTGACCCTGCGAGTCTTCTCCCTCCCGCATTTCTTGACTGCCCTCTGTCTCTAAATCCTCGCTCCTTCCCTGTTTAGCTCAAGGCTGCTGGCGATTCTCCTCATCCGAATCAAACAATTCAACCTCGTCCTCAGAGTCGTCCGGTACCATGATTGTTACTCCACCAGTTTCTTCGAACGCCACACCCTTTCCCTTCTTTTCCCAATTGCTCCCTTCCCCGATGGCGGCAGTCTCCCCGCTTCTCCCTCGCCTTCTGGTTTCCATCTTCACCCTCGATTCTGCTTTGGTCTCCTTTTTTCACTGCCTCCTGTTGCAGATAACGTTCTCCCTAACTACACACTCCTTCTCCCAGGCTTTTCGCTCCTTTCTTCTCTGCTGACCTCCTTCGTGCCACCCTCCTTTAATCATCCGCGTCCTCCGATTTCCACCTGCGATGGTTGCATGATCTCCTTGTCACCTGTTCATACACTTATCACTCCTGTCCTTTCGCTCCTCGCTCGTACCTGCAACCTCACCTCCCTTGTCTGACACCCGGTTAGCTCTGCCTCCCTTCATCCCCAATCTTCCTTTGCTCCACCTTGGAGCGTGATTCTGCTTGATGGTCCGGCTGCTCCGGCCCATCATTACTTGACCCTCCACTACCTTGAAAACCATTCTCTCATGCATAGACTTTAATGCTCTACCCACCGCCAAACACACCCCGATCGGGGGTCTCTTGTAATCATTCTTGTTGTTTTGTAGATTCCTCATGGTCCTGTTTTGTTATGATTACCAGTTCCTCCCATCTCGGGTTCTCCACTACTATCGGCCATCTGCTGTCAATATTCCCTTCCCAATCATTACTTCCCGAGTTGGCGAGGAAGTTCGCCGCCTTATTTCCTTTCCTTCTGACGTGGTTGATAATTTTATAGTCGATCCTCTTGAGCAGTTCTCCCAAGTCTTGGACTATCCCGGCTATTCTCCAGCTGCCTACTATTTGTTCCCAATTTTTCCCATTATTAAGTTTCCGGAGCATCTCAATTACCACCTGAGAGTCCCCTTCTATCTCTAAATTCCTGTAACTATTCCTCACTACTATCCTTAAGCCTTGGTGAACTGCCCATAATTCAGCTTCGTTATTAGTCATTTATCCTCCCCACTCTACATATACCTATCTGATGTTTTCCTCGCTGTCTCTAAATATTCCTCCAAACCCTGCATTCCCTGGGTTCCCTTTGGACGCCCCGTCAAAGTTCAGCTTAATAAAATTCTCTTTGGGATATCTAAACTGCTTTGAGCTTTGAGCTTGTTTATTCTGCCAATTCTCTTTCCTGGGGTATAACATATCGTATTTCATATTCAATTTTATTAGAATATGTCCTTCCTCCTGATTCGTTTTCCAATCTTCCTCATCCCAATCCTCCGCTAGGATCGTTTCCCTGATAGAACTTAGAACTCTCTTCCATGTTTCTTCTGGTTTAGTATGTTTATCTAGAAAGATCCTTCGGTTTCTTTCTTTCCAGAGAAGCCAAATCACAAACCCCGCTGTCAAGTCCCATGCCCTCTTAACAACTTTGCAGTTGAATTTTTCTTTACTCCATTGAAAAATGGTTCCTTTTATATCCCTGGGGTCTCTCTTTTCTTTGCCATAGAGCTTTCTTGTCTCCTCCCAAATTTGCGTGGCATACCAGCAATTATTCAGAATATGATCCTGGGTTTCATTTTCCCTATTGCATAGGTTGCATTTCAAAGGACCGAGGAGGCCTCTCTTTTGTATTTTATCCCATGTTAAGATTCTTTCTTTTCCAACAAGCCAAGCAAATAAGGCTATCTTTGGCCACCATTTGCCTTCCCAGATGATTTTCCACTCTATGTTTTCCTTTGCCCTCTCCTGAGATCTCGTTAAGTAATAGGCTTCCTTAACAGAGAAGGTACCTTTCGTTGTTTTTCCCCACCTGAGAATATCTTCCCCGTTCCTGACTTTTATTTTCCTTGATTCAACTTCTTTTAAGTATTCTTTTTGTTGTTCCTGGTTAATGTTTTCAACCCATTCTTTTGGCCTACTCCATTTTATCCATATTCCATCTGTTTCTCCTTCTTTCTAGTAATCCTTTACGTATTTCCTCCCTTCCCTGAGTGCCTTTTGCTGAATATTCTGAAGAGTTTGGATATTGGAAAGTTTGTCTCTCTGTCGCCACCCCTCATCCCAAAATCTGGCATTTCTCCCTCCTCTTATTTCTCAAAAGGCACATCTGTTTACTATACTCTTATTCTGACTTGCCAGGTTCCAAATTGTGGACCCTTTTGGGGTCTCTCCCAGTCTAAGGATTTCTTCCGTATTTTTTGGCATGTTGTACTTGTGAGTCCATATATTCTTCCACAGATCATTGCCTCCTCTCATCCACCGCCACCACAATTTAGCCCCCAACACCCTGTTTAACATTTCCAAGTCTCTTAATCCAAGGCCTCCTTCTTCTTTTCTTTTTGATAGATGTTTCCATGATGCTAAAGCCCATTTCCTCTGCTGATTTGGACCTCCCCAAATAAATTTGCCATATATCTATTTTATCTTTGTACAAGCCCCTTTGGGGGCCGCCATAATAGATAGAGAATAAATGGGAATTGCTCGGAGGACTGATTTCACAAGGACTATTCGGCCCGCTATATTCAGCATTCTAAACGACCAGCTTGCCATTTTATTTTTGAGTTTCTCTATAACCTGTTGCCAGTTTACCATTCTGGTGGGATGAATATCTATCTGGTTTCCCAGGTACTTTGTTGGGAGCTCTCCCTGCCTAAATCCTAACGTCCTTGTAAGATAAGATTTGACCGATTCGAAGGTGTTAAAAACAAAGGTACAGGATTTGTCGTTATTAACCTCCATACCTGAATCCTCCATGAATAGATCCACGATTCTTTTTATACCCCTAACTTCTTTTATTGTTGCTTCACAGAATAGCATTATGTCGTCCACAAACTGCTGATGGGTTATGGGAAGATTGTTCCCCCACAGCCTTAGACCTTTGATTTTTCTTTCCCTCTATTCTCTTTTGAAGTACCTCCCTAACCCCTCAGCCGCCAATATGAATAAGAAAGGTGATAGAGGATCCCCTTGTCTTATTCCTCTTGAAGCGTTAAAGGTTGTTGAGGGTATCCCATTTATTAAAATTGAGAAATTCGGTGTTGATATCATGCTGAACACCCATTCTATCCATCTATTATTGAAACCAAATGTCTCCAGGACTCTTTTAAGGTAATTCCAGTTCAATCGATCATAGGCTTTGGACAAGTCTAGCTTTATCATCATTCCTTTCTGCTTCTTTTCTTTTATGGTGTGAATAACTTCTTGAGTTACCACTAACCCGTCAAGAATTTGTCTTCCCTCAACAAACCCTGTTTGTTCTGGAGAGATTAGGCTTGCCAGGAGAGGTTTTAGCCTTTTCGCTATCAGGGTAGCTATAATTTTGTAAATTACATTACATAATGCAATTGGGCAGAAGCCCTGAGCATTTTCTGAATTAGCATTCTTAGGGATTAAGGTGAAGAAAGTCGAGTTTAAAGCTGCCATACCTTTTGCTTCATACGAGATTCTTCAACTACCTCTAGGAGATCCTTACCCAGAAAGTGCCATCCTGCTTGATAAAATTCCGCTGTATACCCGTCCGGTCCTGGTGCTTTGCCTTTCTTCATGTTCGTCACTATTTCCTCTAACTCCTCCATAGTCACTGCTCGCATCAGGTCTTTGTTTTGCTCATCTGTTACCATCTTGGGAATTTCCTTACATATATTCTCAATAGCTTCTGATCGATCATTTTGGGGTTCAGTCAGGATATCTTTATGATAATCAACCAAGACTTTCTCTATTCCTTCTTGTTCATTTTTAATGGATAGGATCCTGTTTCTCTGTCTATGTTGTATCATGGCCTGGTGAAAGAATTTAGTATTTCTTTCTCCTTCTCGAAGCCAGTTGATCCTGGATTTTTGTCTCCAAAGGATCTCCTCCTGCTTCCTCCTCTCTTCTAGCTTACTTATTATGATTCCTTATGCCTTACAACTTGCCTCTGTTCTTCCTTCTATTATTATTCTTTGCTGGATTTCTTCCATTTCTTGTTCCAGTTTCTGTTTCTCCTCCATTATGTTCCCAAACTCTTCCTTGTTCCATTTTTTTTTATCTTCCCCTTCAATTCCTTTAATTTTAGTTGAAAAGTGTGCATCTTTCCTTTTCCTTGTATTGTACTTTGAGTCCACCATTCGTCTGCTTTTCTTAAAAACTGGGGATTCCTAAGCCAGAAGGACTCAAATCTGAAAGGCTTTTTACCCGAATTTTTCTTTATATCTATCTCCAACCTGACTGGCCAATGGTCTGATCCATTAGCTGGCATTATTTTGTCTTCTACAAACACATCTCGATTCATGATCGACTCCGATACGAGGAATCTGTCAAGTCTAGATGCAATCTGATTTCCCCCCCTCTTCGGTTATTCCATGTAAAAATTCCATTAATAGTTTGTATATCCACTAACCTCTATTCTGTAATCATCTCATTAAACATATCCATAAACTGATCCGGTCTTCTTATTCCTCCTTTCTTCTCTTCCATTGTTCTAATCATGTTAAAATCTCCTCCTATTATCCAAGGTATTTCTGGATAAAGTCTTCTAGCATCTTGCACATTCTTGAGAAACCTTTCCCGCTCCCCTGGTGTATGTGGTCCGTAGACCCCTGTAATGAGAATTCTCTCTGTTGATCCAATTACTCTGCATATTCTGGTGAGGACTCTAGGTAGACTTGTCCAGTTTTCAAATATTATCTCCTCCGGGTTCCACATGATTGCTAAACCCCTTGTTGTGCCATTTGCATCTTGTCCCATTACTTCATATTGTATTTTTAGTTTTTTTATTATTCCTTCCATCTGTTGCATGGTAATCTTCGTTTCTTGGATTATCATGATTCCAGGCTTGTCTTTCCTCAATCTCTCTTTTAAATACCTCTGCTTTCCTTTGTTGTTAAGACCCCTAATATTCCAACTTGTGACTATCATTTATAACTTCTTGGTTGGTTGTTGGAATACCTCCAATAGAGGTATAACCTTGCCTGAGTTAACCATAATTTCACCTACAGTGTGAATAGTCTCATTCAATGTTCGTCTGCCCCTCTTCCTGACCCCTTTGCCAATGCCTTCCATTCCCATGTTATTACTTTCATATACCCCTATTTGTCCTGTTAGATCTTCCAATGCTCTGCCTTTTTAATCTTTATACTTTTGGAATGTATCTTTGTATAATTGTTTCTGGGTTTCCGGTATAAATCTCTCGTCAAGATTTTTCCATTCCTGTAGCAATTTCCTCATGATTTTTTCCTCTTCTGTCCCAGTATCTTTTTGTAGCTCTATCTCCATCTGGTTTTGCTATGATATTATCTCTAGGCTTACCCCTGTCTCTTCTTCAGTCTCCCTAATCTGTATTATGGCGCCATCTTTTGTTTCTTTACTAACTTCCATTGGTTCACTCTCATTCTCTTCTTCTTCGAGCATTTTCCCTGCTCCCTCTTCTTCATTCTCCTGAAGGACATGAAATTTATTTTGACTTTCTTCTATTATAGGATTTGATTTTTCTTGTATCTTTACTCCTTCTTTCCCTGATTTTCTCCTTCTGCTAACCTCCTGGAAACCTGTTTGTCTAGCCTCTGCTTTCTCTATCCTTCTTTGTTCTTCTTCCTGCTTTTTTAAAATTTCCTCTTCTTTATTTAGCGGGCATTGCTTGAAAAGGTGCCCATACTCATGGCACCTTCTACACCTGAAAGGTATGTGTTCATAGTCCAATGGTTGCTGCCAGATCTCGTCCTGGTACTCTAGCTCTATATATTCTGGCAGTGGCTCTGCTATATTCATGTAGACGCATATCCTTGCGTAAGATGTATACTTCCCCCTTTTTGTCGACTCACCCACTTTGAAAAAGGTCCCGATTGAATTACCAATTCCTTCAAGAATATCAGGGTCCCAAAATTCCACCGGCAAACCAAATAATCTGACCCAGATACGTGCTGCTAATATTTTCTCATTCTCTGGGTTATATCTTTCTTCCCAATGCCCCATGAACAAGCCTGCATTGTTCATAAAGTATGGTCCTTCCTCAAAAGTTTTTTCCTTATCTTCCAGGTTTGCAAATATTGCTGTGAAAAACCCTTTCGCTCCTAGCTTTAGATCTATGTGCCCTTTTGGTTTCCATTGTTGTTGCATCCATTTTACTAGATCCCTCTCAGTTGGCCAAAACCCTATAAACTTGAATATTAAAGCATGATCCCTCATATAGCATCTATATTCTTCAAGTTTGTTATTAGGAATAACATACCTTGGTTTTTCCTATGCTCTCGGTAAACATCGGCCTCTTGTCTTGTTTTGCCATTGGTTTCCTAGAACCGGTGCCTCTTTGCTGCTCCCCCTTGGCTTACTCTGTGATCTGCTCCCACTTGCTTCTCCTGCCGCTATATTTTTGTAGGAGGGGGTCTCTCCCCTCCCCTTCCTACTTTCCATTGCATCCTTCAGCTCAAATCGATTTTGTTTACTCCCTGCTGCTTGCTTAAGATTTTACTGCTTGATTCTGTTCGCTGGGAACCGCCCTTCTGGTCGCCTCCTTCTCTATTGCCCTACCCTGTCGGCTTTTGCTAACCCTAGTGCTTCAGACCCTGTCCCTGCTCTGCGCTTCAGACCGTTCATCGCCACAGTTCTGCCTTGCCACCAGAACTTAAATGTAATAGTTATTTATTTATTATTATTATTATTTTATTTTATTTTTGGTTTTTCAACTAACTTTTACCTTTACTAACTACGTTCATTTATTTTATTTTTTCCTATTTTTTATTTATATTTTAATTAATTAATTAAATTAATTCTAACTAACTATTATCCTAAAAATACCCTATGTATATAACATTTCTAATAACTTATAATTATTAAACCTTTTAACTAACTATTAACATTAGCACCTATTAAATTATTTTATTTATATATTTTAAAGGAATGGTCACCGATTATAACTATATTATAACATTGACTTTTTTACTCTGGTCCCAAATTCAAAATTAGCCATTGATCAAGATAACTGTTGGGGGCTCTGCTCAGACTATTTAACATGCATAGCTGGATCTGTTTCTTCAACTTGTCCTGACGATGAACCACACTAGTTGGTTCGAAACGCGTCGACAAAGGTCTTTCTTCATGTGATTTACGCCAAAGTTCTTCTTACAACTATTATGGATCACATAAGCCTCAATTCAATAATTAATTCCCAAATTCTTTAACACGCACTCGAAGCACAAATTATCTTAGGTATTTCGAAGCTCCAGAACAAGAGAGGGTTGAATTTAAAATGCAAAATAGGGGTGAATGGTAAAAAAATTGGCAACTCAAGGAAAGTGTTAGTTTGTCCTTTAGAATCTAGGCTAATAACAACCCAGAGGTCCAAGAACCCTTCCTACACACAATTATCTCAAAGGGGAATGCACTCGTGTAGACTAAATAGACCTAGATATAAAAGAATAAATACAAACGCTATCAAACAAACATGAATCTAATCATTGTGCATCATGTTGCTTTCCAAACTTTTCATAAATGATTCCCCATTAGCATTACATTATTCACACGCCAACTCAAAAAATCACAAACAAAGGATTCAAATACATGTGAAAACATAACTTTAAGCATGTAGTGGGAGGATGAATTTCTCATCACATAAATTGCTTGGCATTGAGTTTGAAGCTGTTATGAAACCAGCTCAAAAAAGACAGAAAAGATAGATCAACGCCTTATAATTCAGCCTCTTCGAGGGGGCAACCTCCTTTACATTACATAAATGAATAATTCTTGGATGATACAAATGAAAAGACCTCCTTTTCTATATATAGGAGTCTAAGGGATCATTATATAATTAGAGTCTACATAACAATAATAATGTAAGGGCACAATAATAACAATAGTGGGCTTCTATGGGGGGCACAATAATAACAATATGGGCACTACATGGGTACATCAATATAATAAGTGGTTTGTACTAATAACAATAAGGGGTGACACTAGTAGTATAGGGGCCTAACAGAAGCCTTGATGTTGCAAACCATGTGAAGGATTAATTCATTTCCACTCATGATTAAGGGTGGTTAATATAATAATTTTAACATTGAGAAACCCACTTTTAAAGGTGAGGTAATGTTAGTAAATCAATTAATTTCACAACCTTTTTCCAACCATATATGGTAGAATGAGGTTTGGAAAAGGAACATATTTCTTGTTTACTAATTTGGAAAAATAATTGTGAACATGATTAGACTTTAGAGTTCGTAGTCATATAAGTGATGATTACCAACTCCCCATGTAAAGCTCCTATTTATGGAGAATCAATACTGACCCTTCAAATGTCACCACATACCTAGCACCTTAAAAATAAAAAATAAACACAATAATTAAATACAATTAAACAATTATTATTTTGAGGAAAGATAAACAATTTTCCTAATAAGATTTTATTAAAATAATGTTGAATAAATTTAACATAATATTAATTGTTGATAATAAGAAAATATTGATATGTAGTTGTGATATTAAGATTATAATGAAGATGGTCTTGGGGCAATTTAATTGGTTAGTTTGAAAATTGTCAAATCATTGAAACAAGGTAGACCCAAGTCCAAATCCCCCTTCAAGTGACCCTCCTAAACCCCCAGAGGTTTACTAGTAGTTACATGTTAGGAGGACTGTTGAGATTAAAAAAAACAATTATAATGATGAATAATGATGATGTTGATTGATGCTCACTAAAACCAATATAGATTTATGTTAACTCAATATCTACCAAGCTTCAAGAGAGATCAAATCTTTTATTTATGTTAACTCAATATCTACCAAGCTTCAAGAGAAATCAAATCTTTTAAGATACAAATGAACTTGAAGAAATGTTTGCAATTGTTTCTTCTAGACATTTAGTGAATAGAGAGTTAAGATAAATCAATATTAAGTGTTAATAATATTATTTATATTTATATAAATTTCACATATAAATATTCTTTTTTTAGTTTTAATAATATTATTTGTATCTATATAAATTTCTCATATATATATATATATATATATATATATATATATATATATATATATACAACAAACCTGATAATACATGCATTTATATATAAAAGTGGTAAGGTTTTTCATTGATATGTAAAAAAAAAAAAAAAAACAACAACAACAACTTTTTAATGTGATATGCATACCATTGATGATATATATAGATAGATAAATAATATATAATTTGGGAAAAAAAACTTATTATAAATATTAAATTTTAATATGTTTATTAATTAATTTAAATATTGTTCTTTATAATTAGGAACATAAATCGTTATTTTAATTTATATGGTCAAATGTGTCTAGATGTAATTTTTTTAATTATATGTTTATTAATTAAATTTGTTAAGTTATATTTTTATTAATTATATGTTTTGAAATGTTATAGTTACCTATATGAAACATTATTATTTAAATTAATTTTAATGTAATATACATATTATAAAATTTTCCCAACATCTCTTTTATGTTGATTCTACTTATAAATGTTTACACTCATTTATTAACACTACAACATTTACCCTATATTGAGTTGTAGCCCTTCTCAGGTTAATTCAATATGGTTTATGAGATCTTAATAATCTAATTTTAAGGTAATAACCAACCTAGACACCAAATTGGTGTATGTGACCCCTTTGTTTATGGCACAGGGAACCCTTCTCCTTGTAATAACAATTTGACGACTAATATTTATGAAAATGTACATCCTCTATCTTCTTCTAAATTTGAAGTTATAACTTCGTAAAAAAAAAACATATTCTTAACTATTAAATTTACTAAAACTATACCAATAAATTTATAATTATACATGAAATTTAACAATATTTACCTATAAACTTCTCTTATTCTTTATCTATAAACCTCCTTCAATTATACCTATAAATTTATAGGTATGCATATAATTCAGTGATATAAACTTATAAATATAATATTTGCTTGAAATTTATCTTCACCTATTTATTAAATATATTTCTTATCAAAATGTGTAAATTACATAATTACTCTAGATATCTTATGAGATGTGTGAAATATGTATTTGTTTTTCCCTTGAGGTTAGTTTCAAATAATTCATATAAGTAACATTGACGTGTCTTTTTCCAATGAAAATATTGGAAAAAGGATGGCACACATTTAATCTTTTCTGATTTCCTATCGTATATTTTCAAACTTTACACTCTGCTCCACGTTGTTGCTGGGTGCAACTTGCAAGTTGTCACCACAGGAAGCCCGTGTATCTGATTCCTGGGCACATCGTTGGAGACAAAATTGCGAACCTATCCAACTCAACTCTAACCTCGTGTCACGAGTCGTGTGGACTCCGCAGTTGCACGTTGTAACTTACGAGATTAGATTGAGCGTGACAATCTAAGATTTCTATGGTTGGATTTTAATCATGAAAATTAAAAAACCAAAAGTCATCTGCTTAGACGTCAATTGCATTGTGAAATTTTGATCATAAAAATTAAAGTCATTTCATCATAGTACACCCACTTTAATGATGGAAGTAACATTCTATCATATTCTATTTGGAATTGTTTATTGAGACGGAAGAATTGTTTGGACAGTTAAAAGTGGTCAAAATCTAGATAAAAAGATTTCAAATTTTTTTATAGAGGTAGTGTTTGAATCGTGTTTTTTATGGTAGAAATGAATTCAGCACCATCAAAAACATTTAGGACACCTAAAATTTTGAAATTTAACAACTATAACTTAGATTTAAATATTACCAAATTTTCATTAAATATTACTAGAATTTTCATAATTTTCTGAAAAATTCCCATTGTACTAACGCTATTCTAAAAGCATCGTCAATCCATTCACCTTTAATTCATGTTAAGTTTTATTTAGCAATAGTTTCAATAATGCAAATTGTCAAGATAAAAATCCATTGTCCTATTCTAATGCTTTATGTCATATTCTAAAGTTTTATGGTGTATGGATGTCATTGTTAACAGTTTCAAGAGTGCAAGTTGTCATCTGTTGAGATTTTCTGTTTAAGCAAAATAGGAAAAATCTCAACTGATGACAACAATAGGGATTTAGTTCCTAGATTAGCTCCAGGTTGTTGGGAGGGAGTTAATGCCTCCTATATTTGATGTGAGAGAGTTATGAGGCTGTTAGATTCTCTATGCTATATAACAGGCAACCATTCGGATGGTTTGCTAAGAGAGTGTGAGGATTTCTTGATGTAATCTCCAATTTGATTAGTATATTCCTGATGCCTATGTTTGGTGGACGTAGCCCAGATTGGTTGGGTGAACCACGTTAATTCTTGTGTTTATGTGCTTGATATTCTGCTGTGTGTATTTATGTTTGCTGTGCACCTGATCCAACAATTGGTATCAGAGCTCAAGGTGGAGCGCTGGTTATGTTGGAGCACTGAGGGAGTTGTGTCTGACTGCTAGAGGTGGAGCGCTACGGCGTGATCGTGGCTGAGCCTGCGTGTGAATGCGTGGAGATCGTCCAGTGTTGGTGCGCACTGCCTTTCTTCGCTGTCGGTGCGTGGAGAGCGTAGCAGGGAGCCAATCTTTGTTGTTGGGAGCGCGAAATTGGTTTGGAGGTGGAGCGCGGAGCTGTTGCCGGAGGTGGAGCGCGGAGCTGTTGCCAAGGCACTGGAGGTAAAGTAAAGGAAAATCTGCGAAAAGTTTTTTTTTGTTTGCTGTTACCTTCATCATCTGTTGTATCCAGACTCTTCTGTTGCTATTCTCGAATCCTATGACCGTGGTATTGGGGTCCTTCTTGATTTTGTAGATGAGATAGATATGGTAGGAAATCAAGAAAAGAAAACCTGTTGGAACCAACACTGCGTCCAGATTTACAACTAGTTCGCTCCAAAACATCTTGTCACCGAAGTTCTGGCCTTACAGGAATCCAAACACCTGGTGGGATGTCTAACTTACGGGATTCTCACTTTAAACCCAGAAATGGTACTGGTATTTTGTTCATGCGATTATAATAATTCAACTGGAGCTTTGGGATTCGAAGCCAAGCCTGCCGAAATATCTTCTCCCACCATACGCTAGATTCAAATACAAATCCGCTGATTTAAAACTTGGAATTGCACTGTTGCCTGGTCCTATTAAGGAATCCGTTTGACAAATAATCAAAGGAAATTTGATGGCTTCCCGCCGTTTGACACAAATATCTCTGACAAATAGCCCGCGTTCGGACGCTCTTTATGGTTGACCTTAAAATGTTGTACTCTCCTCGAAAAAAAGGTTTTAGGGTTCGGGAAAGGTCTTTTACCGGTTGTACCCACACCTGCCGGTTCTCTCCACACCAACCCGACTTTTGTCAACTCGACACTTCGTCATTCTGTCATTGTTGTTGTTCTGCCGCACCGAAACTTGCTCTGCCCGCGAGGGACCTCTGGTTCTCTGTATATTGGTTCTGTTATCGACTCTGTGGCTATCTCTCAACTTCAATGGTTATGGGCGGTGAATTTTGACGGCCTGTGAAGGCACATTCGCTCTGCACGATGATAATTTATTAGCTGAGTATCTGGTTATTCATTTTTGTTTTGAGCTCAGCACTGTTCCAATCTAGTTAACTGTTTGTTTCATTTCATGGCAGGTCCGTTCTCCAGGCCCTGCGTTTCGCCCCTAATGTTCAGGTAAGGAATGACTCCTTGATATAGCACTTCCGCCTTTCTCCTTCAGGTTTTTAATCGTCTCTGTCACTGTCTTTTAGGTTTAGTTTATGGTTGTATTTGCATCCTCCTCGACGCCCAGGTCTTCTGGTAAGACCCCTGGTCCTCTGGTTTCTTTCTTTCAGTTTTAAATGCTCATATATGTGCTATACAGGTCTCTAACCTCTGTTGGTTTTGTTGCAGGTGAAATCCAATTGACTAGCATGTGCTCGCGGTGCTCCTAACCGAATTCTCCTCACGCTCTTTCCGGGTAGTGTCTCACATATATTTCTGTAGCTATTTGTATGTAGTCTCTGGTTCTTAGGATAGTTTACTTGTGCAGTGGGACGATAAAGGTTCTGCTATTTGTCTGTAAGCTGGTTTCTCGTTGCCGTTGTCTCGGCCTTACTCCTGTAGATAACTGTTCGAACTCCTTTTTGAATCAAACCCTTGTGGGGTTTTACGGACTTTTACTCTGTTGTATTGTGTAGAATTGTTTTTCTTGTATTATGGACGGCTCAGGGTTTCGAACCCTCCCCTTGTTACTTTCTATTGTTTCCACTTTGGAAAACCCTAGGGTTTAACCAAACCCTTGCCTGTTGACTCCGTCAATGATTACGGCTGTAACATTTTGGCTTCTGGTTATATATTTATATTGTTCAGAATTCTATTTCGTTGGTGACTATGCTGGTGCTGAAGCATTGTTCTATTGTGTCATTCGTTGTTCGAATATTTAGTTACAGTTCTGGTCTGTTCCTTAAATTCTTATTTTTTTTTAATGCGCTGCTTTACTTTATATTCTGAACAGTATATGGGGATTTTGCATATCGTATAAAAAAAATACAATAGTTTGTTTCTCTGCTACGGCACTTTACTTCAACTTTTAATTAATCGGGGGTTCTTGGAAATACCTGTGTTCTTCCGCTTCGTATACACAGATTTTTGTTCTCTGGTTATGGAAATATCTGAACTGTTAGTGTCCGCTTCTCCTATGCTCTCGTCTGGATGTTGGCCTGTGTGTATGCCTTGTATGCTCTCTGTTGGACGGTGTTGTGACTATCACGCCCGCTCCACTTGCAGATTATCTCTGTCTTTTTTTACTTCAACACAATTTAATTGTACAGGAAAATAAACTATAATGCAAGAATTTGCCTATTACAATGATGAATAATGAAACGAATAAATAATAAGTATTGACTTTTGGAAATGACTGTATCATTCTATATTTTTCGTTCATATGAGAGAGGAACCTTTTACAATCATGTCTCTGCTCTTTTAAACTCAAAGAACCTAACTGTTCTTTCTCAGTCGAAACTATCCCAACAGATTTGGGCAACTGTTTTTATCTAACCGTCTATAACTAATACAATGCTTTTAAAGAAAATTAATTTAACTAACAGTTTATGTTTCTGTTTCTAATTCCCAAATAAGACAGAATCAGTGCATGAACTAATTTAACCTAATCCTATCAGCATATTAAAAAAATAAATAAATCCAATAAATGAAATAAAATAACCAACAAGGCTTTGACACCTGTCCAGTTATACGTAATGACTGTGTGTCCTGTTTCTCCCTGAGACTGCCAGCCTCATTCTGTCTCCTCAGAGCTGGATGCTCCTGCATCAAAATTCGGTAATAATTTCAATGCCATTAACCAAACAAAGAGGAGTGTGTACTTACTTTAATGCCATTAAACAAAAAAGGAGTACGTAATTATTTGTTAAACAAAAAATAGGAGTTATAAGGGACATTGAAGCTTTTTTGAAAAGGACGTATATTATTTTTTTTTGAGAAGTGCATATGGCAGAGGGCAGTTATTTTTTTTTTTTAAAGGTAGAAGTACAGAGACATAGGTAGAATTTTTTTTTTTTTTTGTGAAGGGAAGATATTTTTTGTTTTAAAGGCATAGGCAATTTTTAATTGCTGGTATTTAAAACGTTGATATTGGAGATTATTGTGCTTTTTTGATACAAAATGGCGAAAACTCAAAGTGCCCGGTTTGAAATTGAGAAATTTAATGGCAAAAATAATTTCGAGACCTGGAAGGTGAAAATGCATGACTTGCTTGTCCAACAAGGTGTGGTAAAGGCATTGATGGGTAAATCCAAACAACCTTACAACATCACAGACGATGAGTGGGACGAAATGGATGAAACAGCTGTAAGTGCCATTCGATTATGCCTGGCGGACAATGTTCTGTTTAATATTGTGTCGGAGACAACAGCTGCTGGTTTGTGGACGAAACTGGAGAAACTGTACATGACCAAATCCTTAACCAATAGGATTCTCCTGAAACGACAGTTGTACGGTTTGCGAATGAAGGAAGGTACATCGATCGCTGATCATTTAAATGCTTTTAATACTCTTCTTGTGCAATTACAAAGTATAGAAGTAAAAATTCCATTCGAGGATAAAGCTATTACTTTATTGTGCTCGTTGCCCGAATCATGGGATCATTTTGTTACTTCTATAAGTCTTAGTTCATCAGAAACTATTGAGTTTGATGATGTAGTTGCATCCTTATTATCGGAAGAAACAAGGAGAAGGTCGCATTCTGAAACCTCTACATCAAAAGCTATGATAGTTAGAGGTCGTTCGAAAGAAAGACGTCCCAGGAAGCCGAGCGACTCCCGTTCAAAGTCGAAAGGGAAAAAGAGTAAGCTAAAGTGTTGGTTTTGTGGCAAATCAGGGCATTTAAAGAAGGACTGCTAGAAGCGACAGTAGCAAACTTCAAAAGCAGATTCTTCGACAGAGAAGAAGGAGGCAAATGTGACAGATACAGGTTCGACATCTGGTTCAGGTATGAGTGATGAAGTATTATCAGTTAATGTGTCAAATCATGGTCAACATTGGTTGTTAGATTCCGGTGCATCAAACCACATGTGTATCCATAAAGAATGGTTTAAGGAATATAAATCAATTAATGATGGAGTTGTATACATGGGTAATGATGTAACATGTAATATTGTTGGGATTGGGAGCATACAACTACAAATGTTTGATGGGACAACTAGAATATTAACTGATGTGAGGCATGTACCAGATTTAAGGAAAAACTTGATTTCATTAGGAGCACTTGATTCAAATGGGTATAAAACTGTAATTCAAGGTGGAGTAATGAAAATTTACAAAGACATTTTACTAGTTATGAAAGCTAAGAAAGTAGGAAATCTATTTCAGTTAGAAGGAGGTACAGGAGCAGATTATGTGTCTATGGTGTCTGAACATGACAGTAGCTCCATTCACTTATGGCATCAAAGGTTGGGGCATATGAGTGAAAGAGGGTTGAAATTTTTGGCTGATCGAAAGTTACTTCCAAATCTAAAGTCTGGAAAGTTAGATTTTTGTAAGCATTGTCTGTTTGGAAAAAAAAGTAAACAAAAGTTTAAAACAGGCAAACATACTAATAAAGGCATACTTGATTATATACATTCAAATGTTTGGGGACCAGCCCCTACAACCTCATATGGTGGTTCGTCTTATTTTGTATCATTTATTGATGACTTTTCTAGGAAGATGTGGGTCTACATGTTGAAAAGAAAGTCTGATGTTTTTTCAGTTTTCAAGCAGTTTAGAGCATTGGTAGAAAACAACACTGGTAGAACAATAAAATGTTTAAGAACTGATAATGGTGGTGAGTTTACTTCCAAGGAGTTTGACAGCTATCGCAAGGATGCAGGGATCGAGAGACATAAGACCACAGTTTATACTCCTCAGCAAAATGGAGTTGCTGAACGCATGAATAGGACTCTTCTAGAGAGAGCAAGGAGTATGCTGAGTAACGTTGGGTTGCAAAAGGAGTTGTGGACGGAAG
>APFE030828766.1:81076-175877 GCA_000404065.3 Pinus taeda | reverse complement strand
TCAAACAGAGCTGTCAATGCGCGCGACCAATCAAAGTGAGGGGCGCGACCACTCAGGGAAATTTCACTGTTTTGACCAGTTCGGCCAGCAAAACACTGTTTTTACTTTGGTTGACTTTTGAGGCATGTAAATGATGGATTTTTGTGTAATTTTCATGGAACTTAGATACTTTTACTCTCCTTGAACACTTATAGAAGTTTCCTTGATGTAAATGGTAAATATTTAATGCATGGATAGGTTTCCTAAGTTTTAGAGGCAAGTTGTTTTGACTGCCTATTATCTAGTGATTAGTTTAGAATTAGTTGAAACAGCTCCTAGGAAGCTGAGCTCGAACCCTAGAGGTGGGGAAAGGAGTTAGATCTTCTATATTATGCCTTCTCTTACTCATTTTCATGGTTGGACTCTTGAGGGAGAAGCTCCTATTGTATATTTCACTTGTATCTCTGCAATTTGAGGAAAAGGAAGACCAGGGTTTTGCAGACATCATTGGGATTCTTGTGGACTCTTGTGTTGATGGTGTGTTCTCTTATTGTAATTGTAAGTGTGTTTATGTGTTCCATATCTTTCTTTATTGCAGCTTATTAAACAAATGAAGTGATAAAGTTTGAATTCATGCATGTCATGCTCAGCTTTCAAATTTGTTTAATGTTTATGTTTTCCACTGTCTAAAGAGGATTCAAAGTCATTGTTTGCCCTCTTTAGCTTCTCCTCTTTCCTCCTTGATCATCCATCTCAGCTTAAAGCATTAGCACAAACTCCTACCTTGCCCCAAAGACCCACCTGCAAAAACTGAGCTCAATCCCCGCACCCTAAATTGCAGATCCTCAACTTGCCACCAAAAAACCCCAAAAAAACCCCAAATCAACTTTCAAATCAGTTTACTAGCCTAATATCTGTGTTACCTTGATTGGTCATCTCTTCCCATTGAAAATTTAACGAGATTGACCGGAGAGAGCCTTCTCATACCCCGTAGGGCTAGCTACGAGGTGAAATGGTTTGATGTTGCCTTGAAGGTTTGCCTTTCTCAGCCTGAGGTGAAATCTCAAGCGCTAACAGGATCCAGGGATCCAGCGGATTGGTGGGATACTCCACTTCTCTGTGAGCATGGCTAGGATAACATGCAAATTGATACATTCACAGGCAGACACATGGGGAATCACTGAAGCCCTCACCATAGGGCGAGGTAGATTGTTGCTCAAGATTGGGGCCAGTCATGGAGGGATATGCGCTGACCCTGTTGGGTCGCTTTGGCAGGTTGGGCCTAACCTCGATCATCGCATAGATTGTGGCCGAGACCTATGTGAGAGGAGGCTTTGGTACGAGCGTGTTAGACAGTGAGTGATGACCAGGGTGTTGCGGAGTCAACAGGACAGTTTCTTGCTGCGTTGGGCATGGGACCCTAGCGTCATAGTATGTAGCAGTTCAGATACCCATAGGGGTGAGTTGGTTTTTATAGGGGAGTGTCATCAAGATTCTCCATCGGGTTTCAGTGATTCGCTAGGGGCGTGGGAGACTTCAGCAACATGGTAGGATGACTAGCAAGAGGATTTCAGGAGGAGCTCATGCAGGAGAGGCTTCATTCGCATAGGGATTGAGTTGTATCTTCAAGGGCCCACAATCAGAGTGCATGGGGTGGACTATTCGGTAGAGCATCTTCATGAGTATTTGGGCAGAGTTTTATATCATCAGGATGCTCTACTTATTGGTGATAGACACAAGGGTTCTAATTCCCATATCTGGCATGATAGTGAGTGGGGCAAGGGGGGCTTCACGTTAATCAGGTTGGCTTGGGATCCTGTTATCGAGGGACTCCCTCACTATAGGATAGTACAATGATCAGGGATGATCCAATGGCACATCTGGGACCTTGCCGAAAATTGCAGTGATAGTGGGGGTCCACAGTTAGAGAGGGTGTTTGTTCAGGTATTGCTTGAGGACAAGCAATGTTTGGTGTATTGGAAGAACTTGCCAGATGAGGATGCCACCTGGGAGGGTGGCATATTTTGGAGTTCCCAACTTTGAGGTTGCTTGAGGGCAAGCAACATTTGGGAGGGGAGGACTGTCATGTCCCTTCTTAAACACATTAGTAACAAGGTGCTGCTACACAATTTTGCACATTTTTGACTAAGGAAGAGGGCCCACACTTTTGACTTAGGGACTTAGGGGCCAAATCGACTTTATTTAGCTGCTAGTGGAATGTGGGGGTCACACACATAGGAGTTTGAATTAGCTAATCGATATGCTTGAAGGGAAAATCGAATGGGTGGATGGAGGGGTCTACATAAGGCTACGGGGGCCTAAGGAGTTATAAAGAGAGATCAACTCTCACTTTGTTTTCATCTTTGACATTTGCAAACAAACACACATTTGTTCACTTTGTTGTTTAGCGAGTCTACTAGCTGTTTAACCACGAATCTCTCACGAGGGAGATTCAACTTCTACTTCGGGGGACCATCCGTGGTCGCCCTAGGGAGGCCGTTCTACAAGAGTTTTCAGGAGTTTCGGGGTAGTGACACACATCAACAACAACAAAGAGGAAGGGAGTGCATATTTCTGGGCTGCCATGAATCGCGCAGAGGGAGTTTGAGACCAACAGGGATCACACAACTTGCCAAGAGGTGAGGGAGATGGGGTATTAGCGTTGGACAAACATTTTCGCTGGAGCTTTTAGCCAGCTGAGCTAGCATTTCAGCGATTCGTATTTCTAGGCTGAGAGATAGCACAGAGGCCACACAACAGAATTTCGTGGTGCTTGGAGAGTAGCTGGGTCGGGCCAAGAGTTCATTCGGGGAGTTAGGAGTTGGATAGCAAGGGTAAACCAAACATTTTGGAGGAGTTTGCAGGTGGATTTGCAGCCGGTTTCTAGTGGGTTGAATTTCGCAGCCATAGCTGGGGTGAGGCTCCAAGGGGTCGAAAATCCAAAATCAAAACTAGCTAAAATCCCTTCTGGGTTTTGGCCAAGGAGTTTGGGGTTAAAAGGATATAATTTTGGGCGGTTTTAGTACTCATTCCAGCCATTCGAACTTCAGTAGAGCAACAGTTTTCTGGGCAGCATAGTGCAGAGTGGTGTAGCAGCTAGGCAACCTTCAACTCAGCTCTTTTCCTACCTGGGTTTGGTCTTGCTTGTCCATTGAGACAAGCCTAGGTGCACCATTCCATCATCTATTGTATTTGGCTTGCAGAAAATTAATAAATTGGCTCAGAAGTTCTCCAGTTACAGTTTTTATATGGGTGTCTACTGAACATTTCGTTTCTGTATTTTGCTATGTAGAAGATTTGTTGTTATCACTTGTATTTCCTATTTAGGATCATTACAAACATAATGTTAGATAATGCCTAGATGAATAACATGAAAAATGGTCCATCCTTTTAAAGATGATTCCTATAAAGCTACTCAGCCAAGTAGACTCTAACTATGCGACTATCACATGCTTCTCTCTATGATGTCATACAAAAATCAAAACTTTTTCTAGAGTAAAAAACAATGCATACTATCTTAAAGAAAGACCAACTTTACAAGGAACCTGTCAGAGAGGATGGCTTCTTTAATAGTAGAGATCTTTGACATCTTTCTTTGGCTTCTTCTCAGGTTATGCGAGCCTTGTTTCTTTCCTTTCTTTTGTTGTTCTGTTGGCTTGGGCAATCCCTCTTAACGTGTCCATATTCATTGCACTTAAAGCATTGAACCTTGGACATATCTTTCTTCTTGGACTTCCCAAATTTTCCTTTCTTCAACTTCTTGACTCTAGCAATAAAGGCTTGATATTTTTCCTCTGATCCAATGTCATCCTTTGCCTTGATCCTTGTTTCTTTCAAGATGCATTGAGCCCACAATTCATCAAAAGGAATTGAATCTTTCTTGGAGCAAATGCTTGTTGCAAAACTGCTCCATTCTGGCAGCAATGCATTTAGTACACAAATGGTCATTTCAAAATTAAAAATTGTTTCCCCAAGCCCCTGTAAGTGGTCTCTTAATTGAGAGATCTTCATTAGAAAGGATGCCATGTCCTGGTCATTTGATTTCTTCATTTTATATAGTTTATTCTTCAAAGACATCTTTTGTCCTGATGTACTTACAAAGTACAAATTTACTAGCTTGTCATACATAGCCTTAGAAGTTTTCAAATTTGCAACTAATGGAACAAGAGTATCCTTAATAGATTCAATGATGATCCTTTGTGTGTTTACTTCTCCTTTCTTGTACTTTGCTAGTTCCTAAGTCTTGTCTTTGTCAGGTTTAGTAATTTCACCAGTAACATATTCTATTACTTCATGTTCTGTAAGTGCCAGGTCAATCCTTTTCTTCCATGCTAGGAAATTTGATGCTCCAACAACTTATTGCTTTCCTTACAGAAAGAACCCATATGACCTGTAGATTCAGACATAGAGTAACAATATGATACTTAATAAAAGTCTTCCTTTTCCGATGATGTCTCCAACTATCTTGAGGCTTTCAAGATCTTCAAAGAAACTTCAATGATGGCTTGCAAAAGTGATGATGCTAAAACCTTTTGATGCTTCCTTCAGGGGTGTCTTCCATTGTGCCTTCGACTAGATCATTTTCTCAAGAGAGAACAACAACTTTCTTGTAGTCTTCCTCTTCAAGCTTTCTTTTGATGAGACACTTCTTCTTGATCAATGGGCCTTTCTTTTCCCCTTAGCAAATCCTTCTTGTGTCCTTCGAGCTACCTTTTTGTTCACCTTAGCTCTGATACAATTGTGGAAAATGCAATGTGGCAACGATTAATTTTGAATTTCCTTCACCTTAATATCTGTTTGTGAAATTTAGTTACTCTTCATGAGCTCTTTTATTAGATCCTTATCATCAAGCAAATCTCAAGAGAAAAATAGTAAAAACAATGGACACATATATTAGGCTCCAAGCCAAAGAAAAACCCCTCAAAGGGGAAAACCTAGAAAATTCTTCTCTTATAGAATCTGCTTCAAATGAGACAACAAAGACCCAAACCCTAGACCAAGTCCTCCTCCAAGTATCAAGCCATTCCGTCCAAGAGAATCAGATCACCATAGCTCAATCCTGCGTCAACCAACTTCTATTTGCAACTTCGACCATAGTGTCGACACTGCAACTTTGTTTTGCAAAACCCAGATCCAGCTTCTCTAAGAGATCCTTCCTTGAGCAAGACAAATCCTTTCAAGTTCAACGAAGCCAAGACAAAATATTCCTTCTCACAACAAATTGATACTGCACCTCATCCTACTGCGATTTAGACCTGTAGTTTCGACCTTCTTTGTAGTTGCAAAAACCCTAAAACTTCACACGTGTGAAGTTGCCAGGACCGATTTGTACTTTGTAGGCTTTCCAAGTCTTTCTAGACTAATAAATTCTCTTACAAGAGATGTTTGCCCCAAAAAGGTCTTATAAACATGATGTTGACTCTCTGACTCATGACTGTTGAAATTTGGTACTGGAGGACAGGTGGGTTCCCTAAGGCTTTGAATCTTTTGGCCCTAGGGAAAAGTGTCCAAAAGAATTTAATTTTTTCTGCCTAAAGTTGACTTTATAATTTTTATAAAGTTAAATTTAATTTAAAAGTGACTTTAAGTGATTAAAGTTAACTAAAGTCTAATTTAAAGTGAACTTTTAAATAAAGTTAATGTAAAATTAGAAAGGAAAAGTGACTTTGGAAATAAATGACTAAGTGGGTTTTTATTAAAGTGGGGTGAGTTAAAAAATAAAAAGTGAGATTTAAATGAGCATTTAATCTCAGCCATAGATCTCAATCTATTTCAGCCATTGGATTTAGAGGTTACCCAAAAGTCACTTAGGATTAGATTAAAGGAGGAAAATGAGGCAAAAGGTCATTATTTCATGAGCAGATTGAGAGAAGGAGAGCAAGAGAGCAAGGAAGTTTTCTGGACAAGGAGGAGAAGGAGACAACAGCTTGGCACACATTCCAAGGCAGCAGTTGAGTAGATTTGTACAACTGATTCAACACACAGTGAAAGGCTGATTTTGGCACGATTTTCTAGAAATCCGTACAGCTGGTTTGCACAAAAATCGAGGAGCAGTTTGCTGTTTTTTCTGCATGCAAATCGAGGTCCGTATAACGCATTTAATGCAGGCTGTACAACAGCATCTAAGGCTGAAAGTGGGCACGAAAATCGAGGAGGCTGTACAACATTTATTGCTGTCATGTTTGCTGTAATTTCTAGTTTGCTGTGAGGCACGGGAAAAGAGATAAGTTGTAAATTTGCTTGCTGATTTTTTGCTGAATATTTCTCACTGTAAAAAAGGCATTTTTCAGAAATAAAGAAGAGCTCTCGAACTGGTTTTCTCCAAGAGTTGTAGGGGGTTTTTCCAGGGTCACATTGACCAAAATCACTGTGTTCAAATGTGTTAAATGACTGTTTGTACCTGTTGATTTTTTATTTCTGCATTTTTCAGCGTTCTGTATAATTTCCAGAATTTGTGTTTTCAACGAAAATTTATTTTTTCAGTTGTTGAATGTATGGATATGGGAAATGGCATTTAACTATATGGGAGAAATAAGGTGAAACTGAAAATCGGGGTGGGAAATGAGAAATTTCTATAACTCTTGCTTGGGCTTTGTCTTCACCTCAGCTCTGATACCATGTTAATTTTAGATAACAATGGTATGTGCTATGCTTAAGAGCAATTTTACTTCAATTTTCTTATAGCCCAATATCAATTTCTAGACTAGCAATCATATCAACATGATAGTAAAATGCCGATAGAACATAAACAATAACAGTAGAAGACAAGCCAAGACAAGCGGACACAAGATATGGCACATGCCAGGGATAAACTCGGAAACCCTTTGATCAATTCTTCTTATTATTCTTCAAAAGTTCAGCAGAGAGAAAGAGTGCAATATGAAATATTCACTTGCCCAATCAAAGTGAAATTTGACTAGTCAAACAACAACCACAGAAAGCCCTAACCAGAAAGTCATCTCTAGTCAAACAATATGGACTACCTCGATTTATGTGCCCAGAATTGCAGCCTGCCCAAATAGAGATATCCCTCACAAAAACGCAGTCAAACATGTCAACACTGGTCAAAACCCTTCCTACAACTTTAGTCAACGCAGGAACAAAAAAGAACTGTCCTTCTTTGCACGTGTGGAGAGCTGCCTCAGAAATCCGTACCCAATCATGAAAGGAGAGAGAGATATGTGAGTGAAATGAAGTGTCTAAATGAGGAGGAGGCTCCTTCTATTTTATATCCAACGTTGTGGGCTAGCCAACCTTGACAATTTGTCCATAATAGAAATAAATTCATAATTCTATTTGTACATGTCAGAATGAGATGATCTTTAGATCAATCCTACAACTCTTGGAAAGAGAAATCCAATAAAAATATCAGTTGCCTCATATGAGCTGTCCAAGGTGAAGTTTGGCCCTAGTATAGGCCCCAATTAATTAGGAATTTCCTCCAAAATGCTTGCGCAATGCCTCAGGGTTGATCACTTGACCTCATGCAACAATTGTACACTCAACTAGTTTACAATTGCTGGTTAACTGCCTTGGAAACTCCACCACAATTAGGCAATTCGTATTCTTTGCATGCATGTGCTAATTATTCGCTGATTGATCAATTAACTAGATGATCTCTGAGTTAGACTGATGTCCCACTACTTAACTGACCACTGACTAGTTCTATCAACAGTTAGAACTAGTTTAACTGATCACTATTGAAATTAACTCAACCTAGGCTCCTAAAATTTAGGAATCACTACATACAATTGAATTTTATGTCCTTAACTCGAATTAACTGAGCTAGACTCCGATAAAATAGGAATCAACACATGCAAACAAAACTTCAACTCATTAACTCAAATTGAGTTTTCTTAATTGAGTGACAAGAGCCATGTCACCTCAGTTAACTCCTCCAAGTTGTCTACTAATGTGGAATTTCGAATTCCCTCAATTTGATTAAGGCAAAATCAAATTGAGACTTTCTTGCTACATTTTTCAACAATTCTCTGATTTTAACACCTTGATCTTCTTCCCAGTTTGTTCTCCATAAGAGCTTTAAACTCTTGGAATTGACTGAAAACCGCATCCTTTCTCTTCAGGAAGTAGATCCATGTCCTCTTGAAATAATCATCTATAAATGTCACAAAATAACTAAACCCCGTGATCAACTCCACTGACATAGGACCGCATTCATCCGAATGCACCAAGTACAATACTCCGTTGAACTTTGGTCCCACTGTGAGGAAACGCTGCCTTGGCATGCTTGCGAAGTGTACATCCTTTACACACCCTCCTGCTCCACCTTGATCTTTAGAAAACCAGTGACCACCTCCCGCAACAATGGTAAAGCCTTGTATTGTAGATGTCCCATCCTCTTGTGCGAAAGCTTACTTTGGCTGTCATTGTCATGCGCCAAGGCCTTCATAAGCCGTCCTCTCAAGACATATAGCTTGCTCTCCCTGATCCCTATCACACACCTCACGCTGGGATCTACTCCTCTAGGCCTCCCAAAAACTTTGTCTCCCATGAAATTGACCTTAATTCCTCTGACCACTATGGGAAATACAAAGAGCAAGTTCTTCTACAACCTAGGTACATGTAACACCTCCTTAACTTCCATAGGACTCCTCCAGTCCAGCCAAAACTATATGCTGCCAACACCCTCCACTACATATCTCGCATTATCTTCAAGCTCTACATGGAGATCTCAGTGCTTCTTGGCAAAGCTGGTAAAGAGGTCTTGAGATCCTATTATATGACGAGAAGCTCCACTGTCCACAAACCACACACCACGAGTGATGATGCCAAAAAAACAAGAGACTAAAGAAAACTCTTTTTAAAACTTCTTGAAAATCTCATCCATTTACGCTACTGCTGCTATAGAAGTTCTCCCTTTGCCTTTCATTTTGTTGGGACACTATCTGGCATAATGACTGAACTTGTGACATGCAAAACATTTAACTTTGCTCATGTCCTTTTTGCCTTGCGAAGGTGCTTGTTACGAATATAAAATTATATAAAATAAAAGGAATATAAATAAATATAAATAAATAATCAAATGACGATTATTATATGGATTTATAGACATGCCCAATCATGAAAGGACACTTGCCTAGTCTATATAAGTAGACCGTCATTGTAACATTCAAACATGCCTTGTACATTTCATTCATATATATATATAAAATATTATCTATGAATACGTTGTGTATTTTTACACTTAAAGTCAACAAGCTACAATTTTGTTGCTTCAGTGGTATTGGAGCCATGCGAGCCTTTGAAAGTTATCCGCCGCACAATATGCCGTTAAGTTTTCTTCCTGAATTCATTGAACAGTTAAGTGAAATTCAAGAAATGTTTCAACAATTAGAAAAATCATGTGCATAAATTACAACATGTCTAAAGGAAGGATATGCAAAAATTCATAATAAGGAAGATGATAGCGATGGTGAAGAAACGAAACAAGGTGAAGCAGGAGAAGAATATTTTGATCAGAATGATGATAATGAAAATAAAGATGTAGTAGATAATGATGAATATGAAAATGATATCGATCAAAATGAGGATCCAGATGAGGCTAATCTTGATGTGGATGAGAATGATATAGATCAAGATGATGATCCAAATGAAGATGATATGGATGAGGATTATGTAGATCAAGATGATGATCCACATGAAGATGATGTGGATGAGGACTATCTTGAGAAACAAAAAGATGAACAATATTTTTAAAATAACAATGAGGAAAATGCTGAAGAAGACATTGATGATGATGAAGAGGAAAATGTGGAAGAAGAAAAAGAAGATATTTTTGAGGATAATTATGAAGATGACATATTTGAAAAAGACAAAGTGGATTATGGGAAAGAGGAGGAAGAAAACCATGATCAAAATGATGAGAATAATGGAAAATCGATCAGATGGATGTCAAGACCATGTTCCTTAATGGTGAATGGAAGATGAAGTGTACATTGAACAATTAGAAGGCTTTGTAGCACACAACAATGAAACCTGCAGATTGTAGAGAGCATTATACAGGCTCAAGCATGGTTCTAGGACGTGGTATGAGCGCATCGACAGATACTTGCGAGGGATGGGCTACATGAAGAGTGAGCCTCTACTATTTGATGGTTGGGGGTGAGTGACTCATTCTCGTCCTATATGTAGACGACTTGTTCTTAATAGGATCATTGAGGCTCATAGAAGAATGCAAGAGGGACCTTGCAACGGAGTTCGAGATGAAAGACTTAGAGTTAATGCACTACTTTCTAGGCATGGAGGTGTGGCAGATATACGGAGAGATTTTCCTTTGCCAAGGGAAACACTGCATAGAGATTTTGAGGAGATTCAGGATGGAAGATTGCATAGCCATGTCGACTCCCATGATAACCAATTGGAGGAAGGTAGATACATCTAAGGAGAAAGATGTGGACCCCACATTATACAGGAAGTTGGTTTTCTCTCTTATGCATTTGGTCAACACTAGGCCAAATATATCCTTTGCGGTAAACACTCTGAATCAGTTCATAGTTGAACTGAAGAGGGTGCACTGGACAACAATGAAGCATGTGCTGCTTTATTTGTGAGGTACGATTGAGTATGGGATCAAATATACTCGAGGTGATGGTGTTAGGATGATGGGCTATGTTGATGTAGACTGGGCAAACAATACATTGGACAAAAAGAGCACTTCAGGGTGTTGCTTTAGCATGGGATTGAGAGTTGTCTCTTGGTACAACAGGAAGCAGAACTCCGTGGCACTGAGCTCTGTAGAAGTGAAGAATATAGTAGCGAGCATGGCAACATGTAAGGCCATTTGGCTTTGGGAGCTATTAGTAGCCTTGTTTGGCTAGAGGGTGGAGATTGTGATACACTGTGACAATTAGAGTTGCATCAGGCTCTTTGAGAATCTTGTGTTTCATGACAGGTCAAAGCATATAGACATCATATATCATTTCATTAGGGATTGAGAATTGTGTATAGTGCAGGACAATCCAACTAGGATATGTGCCCACAGATCAACAAGTAGGAGACATCTTGATGAAGGCCTTGGCGAAGGCAAGATTCATCTTCTTCAAAGATAAGTTGGGTGTTATGCAGAACACCTTCCTCGCGAAGAGGGAGTGTTAGATTTTGTAGCTTGGACGAGTGTTCTAGTCTAAGGAGGTGTAATTGAAGCTAAGAGCACAAGATAATTAATATCCCCAAGCCTAGGAAGTTTTTCCAAGGAAAAATGTCTTAATTAGATTATTAACCAGTTTTTAATTATTTTTCTTAGTCTAACTTAAGAAAACAAGTTAATTAATCAATATTAATTGAGATAAGTCTATTCTCTCTAATGACTTCTAGAAAAAGTGTTTGATGGAGTCAAGATGATCTTAGCTATCGATTGAGATTAGATCTTTGGTCATTGAATTCTCAATGAGAGATTATAAGAGGAAATTAATGGGCATCTCAGAGATCATTGAAGTGATGCATAGTGATAGTGTGGGGTTTGACACCAGTAAGGGTTTCAATAGTGATTGAGCGATAAGCATTTTTTGAGTTTATTCTTCCAGCTTCTGATTTTTAGAGGGAGCTTCTTCAGGGGCTGAATTATTTTCTGCAAAGGAGGTTGACTTTGCTAGTGCGAGTTTCCCAGTTTACCAGTGCGAGTTGCTAGAAGGCCAGATCGAATTACTAGTTGCTAGTGCGAATTACTGGAGGTAGTTTGAGCGGTCAAAGCGAGTGGTTGAAGGCAACACGATTTGCAGAGAGAGATTGAATTTCCAGAGGAGATTAAATTGCTCTGGGCCGCACGTGTGGGTCAAGTTTATGTTGTACTGGAGGGCTGAGTTGCTTCCAGAAGGCCAATTTGCATCCAAAGGGCCAAATTAACTTGCAGAAGTGAAGATTGATTTTTGTCGGAGCCTTGCCATTGAATGATAAGCAATTGTAATTTCTATCAGTTACATATTTGCTGAAGAAATAATAAAACCCTCATCTTCAGAACTGGTTTTCCCCACACTAGAGTTTTCTAGGGGCAATTTGTCCAAAAATACTAGTGTTCATTTTATATTTGTGGTTTTCTTAGTTCCTGTGAATTTTTAATTGGTGAATATTGCAACACTGTTTTTATTCAGTATTTGCAGTTTATAAATTTGCGGAGACAAATAGTATTTAAAAGATATGTTGGATAATTACCAGATAACTGCAATAATTTTCACAAGAGGAGTCCCGATATGGGGTCACCTATGATGGATATTCATATAAAGGTAGATGACGACCAATAGGCTTCTAAGGAAGAATCGTGACTTATGTACAAGGTTCCAATCACCAAATGGAGGAAAATCGCTTTTCCAAGAGAGGCCGAATTTATGAGGCACAAGACCTAGTGCTTGACTAGTAGGATGAGTGTTGGAAAGGCCAAAGGTCAAGGCAAGGAGAAGGGGTTTTCAACAATGTGTTTTAGCAAGGACAAGGCACATGAAACCCTCAAAAAGCCCCCAAGTAGAAGCTAAAACCTAGCTAAGGTTTGTTGGAAATTGGGAGGTTTTCATCTTATTATCAGATTTCCATTACATGGTAATTACTTGAGAGGCTGTTAGCATTTTTATTATTATGTTCTCTTCCTTCTTCAAGCAATTACCATAAAACATGAAGATCACAAAAGACAATAAAACACAAGATATAGGCTCCAAGTTAGGGCAAAACCCCTCCAAGGGGAAAACCTAGAAAATATCTTCTTATAGAATCAGATCAAATGAGATATCCAAGACCCATAACAACAAAAATTCCCACCTCTAGACGCCAAGAAAAACCTTCGTTTCTGCAGATTCATCAACAAGAGATCAACAAGAAGTCTTCAACTAGGTAGAATTTCCACAAGACAGATATCAAGAGAGAATCTTCCTCAAACCAGAATTCGGCCCTCCTATTCTTCGTTGTCCTTTACTGTGATGTTAAGAAGAAATCATGTGAAGTGTGTGTCAAAATGAGCTCCAACTTCCTGTTACCTATTATTTTGTGGGTGGTACCCCTAGGATTTTTTTCTAGAAGATGGTCCTCAGCGGGCAGCTAGTAGCCCCTTGCAACCACCAACTAGCTTGTTGTGCCACTTCTCCGCCACTTATGCCAACTATGTGGTCTCTCACACATCTGTCATGATCCTATGTTTGATAGTGGACCTCCCTAACCTAAAGGTATGCCTTGTCATTTGGTAATTGAGTATTGTAGTTTACTTATCATCGAAACTTTTGGGCATGGATTAATGGGGGGATTTGACGGAAAGAGTGGGCTAGGTCTGTGCTCTTGTCCCCTAGACCTCTTTTGGATGTTAACCTTGGACCCTAGTTCTGTGGGATCTCTTTTACTGACCTTTGGGCTTTAGGGATGGTACTTCATGGGAAACCCTGATTTTGGTTGCGTGGTCCCACTCCCTCATCCACATATATCACTCCCCTTCCTTTCATTATTACCCCATTCATCATTCCTCCCACCTAGGTCCACATTCCTCAACTGGGTCCACATAGGGTTAGCCTTCCCCTTCCCCTTGCCCACACCTTGGGTCGGGCTTGGAATGATGCCCCAGAGGTTGATGCAGGTGAAAAGAAAAGTAAAAACATAATTGGCCATGTTCAACAGGGAAATGTACCACAAAATGCAAAAGATGTCCGAGACAAACACATTTAGCACGTGGGAAAAAGCCAATGCATGAGCTCTACCCCATTTTCATGGCCATCACCCAGGTTCCTGTAGGCGAACCTCTTTTATCATTCAGGAACCCATGATTGGCCCTGTTGAAGTTTCTAAGTTTACCTAATTTAGAAACCCTTAATGCACTTTTTCTGATTTATTCCTACCTACTTGCTATTTTTTTTAACAAGTTGTTTACAAAGTAAATACTGAAAATAAACACTAGTGCATGCTCAACATATTACAGATCAACACCTAAAAGAAACAAGAACAAACACACCACATGACACCATTATTTTTGGACCAATGTCCCCGGAAAAACCCAATGCAGGAAAACCGGTGCAACTATCTGAGGGTTTTCTTATTAAGCAATATCAGAGTACAATCTGGGTGCCGAAACTGGCCTACCCAACAAAGAATTTCCTTAGCAACTATACCTCACAGTTTGAGAGAAATTTCCTGGCTGAAACCTCGGAAAATCCTTCTGGTAGTTCCTCAGCACAAAACTGCTCCTGCAACCCGAATGTCTGCCCAATCTAGATTGCGTCAGCCCCTCTGTCCCATGCTGGTTCTGCGTCAACCTTTATTGGCATGCGTCAGCTCTAGGAGCCTCTGCGTCAGCTACGCTGGCCCCTCTGGTGCTCTGCGCAGCACTTTGCTGCTTATGCGTGGCCCTACGTGAGCCCTTGCTAGCTCTGCGTCACCCTCCTTGGCTGTTGTGCTGCTCTTCCGGCACAATCTCTGCCTTCTCTGTTTCTCTGTACTCAATGCCCCTCAGCTGCTCTCCCGATCATTGATTCTATCTCTCTTAGCAAACCCCGCTCTAGAGAATAGAATGACTGATCATCTGGTGTCCTCTCCAAGTGACCCTCAACCCTCCTCTTATATTTTTCTTGTTGACATCTTAACGGCCGAGATTAAGTCCCTAATCAACGCCTAAGATTAGATCTGGCTTGATCCATGTCTTTTGGACCACTCTAACATAGATTCATATTAATACACATTAATATTTTATTTTCCCTAAGTTTAGACTTAGGGACTCCATTAAAAATATTAATTATTTTAATATCTCCTGATCTGTTTAGAATCTGCCCAAACCCTTTCTGGGTATTGGAGATCTCATGTGCCCCAACCTCTCCACTAAATTTCGTGGCGAGAGCACATCCGATGCTACCCCAAATCAACACTCCCTCTTAGCGAGGACTGTGCTTTAGCAATACCCCTCACTGAGTATTACTTTGATCATCTGACATCGGTTCATGTGCTGATGCTAGGCCTTCCTGCCCACCATCCTTTGCACTGCTGCCCCCTGCACTGCTGCCGATGGTTCTGCCACTGCCATTGTTGCATCTGTACGAAAACTCCCTCTGCATCTATGCTATTGCTGGTCCTTTCTCCCAACACTGCATCCACATTGCACTTCCTCTCATCATGTTGGATTGTGCTGCCCACTACTGCACTACAACTCAATTATTGAGAAGTAAGTAACTGATCTCCCAACTGACCTCCCTGTTGGGCTAGAAACACCCACTGATGCTGAAGTTCCCTCTGCCGCTGACATGTGCTCCCTCTCTCTGACCTCTGCGCTGCTGCAACAACTCCCTGTGTCTTGCACCGTTGCACACCTCGTTGTGCCTTCCTGCATTGGTGCAACACTCCTGTGCCTCTCGCACTGCTGTACCCTGCTAGCTCTGTGCTGTCTTGGGACTCTTGCATTGTAGCTCTCTCTGCCGCTCCATCCGCATCCTTCTCTACCCACTTAGCTAGTCCTGCTACTCCTCGTCAGGGCTCTTGTAACAAGGTCTAATCCAAGAGGCTGGGTACCTCAAGGATCCTGCCCCTCATCGTCTGTAGTCCGCTTGACTACAACTCGATGTCTCCCCACTTCAGCTCAAGTGGCGTGTGTGCACTCATGGCACAGTCATCGTCTGTCCAAACTTCCTTCTCTGCCCGTGATGGCGCTGCCTTAGTCTTGGAAGACTCTTTCTTACTCTTCTTCCTTGGGCACTAGGTCGCATAATGACCCATCTCCCCACAGTGGAAGCACTTGATCTTGGAGAGATCTTCTTCTTCTGCTTCTCGTGCTTTCCCTCAGATGCTAGGGCCACATCCTCCTCCTCCTGCTTGACCTTGATCCCTTTGTTTCTGTTACCTGTCTTTGAATGCCATTTGATCTCTTCCTGGCGAAGAGTTGCCCACATCTCGTCCCAAGGTAGGAGAGTCCCTTTGCCTAGGATGCTCTGGATACACTTCCCACTCTTCTGAGACAACATTCAGGGCTGTCCTCACCATAAGCTCTTGATCCGATGTCACTCCTATAGTAGTCAACTGATCTCGGATCTCATTCAGTCCTCCGAGGAAGGAGTCAATCGATTGACCCTTCTTCATCTGATACTACCTCATCTGGTTCTCAAGCAACATTCTTCTTTGCACAGAAGTATGCTGGTACAGGTTCTTGAGAGCCTCCCACATCTCAACTGCTGTTTCCTTCTCTGCTATATGTGGTACCACATGATCCTTGACCTCGTCAAGGATAATGCACTTGGCCCTTGCCATCACCTCCTCGTATTTGTCATTATCATTGGGGTCGACTGGGATAGCTATAACCTTCAAGGCGAAGTTCTTGACGTGATTCCCATCAAGCACTGATAAGATTCTGGCCTTCCAGACTGTGAAGTTCGATACTCCGTCCAACCTGGTCTCTTACGCTGTGAAGTGCCATGATGCTTCTCTACTTCCCTCCTGGAAGTTCTCTGTTCGACTCCTCTAAGTTTCTACTTCCTGTCTGGAAGCTCTCTTCTGGACTCCCTCTGAGTCCTGATTTCCCTATTGGAAATCCTTCTGCTGCTTGTCGAGATGCCCCCTACTCTGATCGTCTTGTGCAACTGCACTGCTGATCCAGGTTCCTCGGTTAGAAACCCTCAGTAACAACTCCTTTGGCCCTGCTCTGTCAGGTACTGTTCTGACTATAGTACCTCACCAGCTCCACTCTGCAATATTCCCGTAGCCTTCTAGACCCCAACAATTGCCTCTCTGTGAACTGCGTCAGGCCTTCTTTGCCTCACGCTGGCTCTGTGTCACCCTGGATGGGTCTGCGTTAGCCCTGGGATTCCCCGCGTCAGCCCTCTGCGTTAGCAACGCTGGCCTCTCTGAGGCTCTGCACAGTCCCCGACTTCTTCTGTGTGGCTCTAGCTGGCTGTGCGTCACACTTCCTTGGCTTCTGCGCTGTTAGAAACGTCTGTCACCTCGGGACAACTGTTTTCTGCTGCTATTGCTTCGCTCGACTGATGTCTCTTAGTCCTCCTATGATCTGCAATCACGCTCTGATACCATGTTGAAGTTTCTAAGTTTACTTGATTTAGAAGCCCTTCATGCACTTTTTCTGATTTATTCCTACCTACTTGTTAATTTTTCTTTAACAAGTTATTTACAAAGTAAATACTGAAAATAAACACCAGTGCATGCTCAACATATTACAGATCAACACCTAAAAGAAACAAGAACAAACACACCACATGACACCATTATTTTTGGACCAATGTCCCCGGAAAAACCAAACGGGAAAATCGATCCAGCTATCTGAGGGTTTTCTTATTAAGCAATATCATAGTACAATCTGGGTGCCGAAACTGGCCTACCCAATAGAGAATTTCCTTAGCAGCTATACCTCACAGTTTGAGAGAAATCTCCTGGCTGAAACCCTGGAAAATCCTTCCGGCAGTTCCTCAACACAAAATTGCTCTTGTAACCCCAACGTTTGCCTAATCTGGACTGCGTCAACCCCTCTCTGTCCCACGGTGGACCTACATCAGCTTTTTTTGGCCTGCATTAGCCCCAAGAGGCCCTGCGTCAGCTCTAGGAGCCTTTGCGTCAGCTATGCTGGCCTCTCTAGTGCTCTGTGTAGCACTTGTCTGCCTCTGCGTGGCCCTGCGTGAGCCCTTGCTGGCTCTGCATCACCCTCCTTGGCTGCTGCGCTGCTCTCCCGACACAATCTTTGCTTTCTTTGTTTCTCTGTTTTCAATGCCCCTCAGCTGCTTTCTCGATCACTGATTCTATCTCTCTTAACAAACCCTGCTCTAGAGAAAATAATGACTGATCATCTAGTGTCCTCTTTAAGTGACCCTTAAGCCTCTTCTTATACTTTTCCTATTGACATCTCAACGACCGAGATTAAGTCCCTAATCAATGGCTAAGATTAGATCTGGCTTGATCCATGTCGTTTGGACCACTCTAACACAAATTCATATTAATACACATTAATATTTTATTTTCCCGAAGTTTAGACTTAGGGACTATAATTATTTTAATATCTCCTGATCTGTTTAGAATTTGCCCAAACCCTTTTTGGGTACTAGAGATCTCATGTGCCCCAACCTCTCCACCAAATTTCATGGCTAGAGTACATCCGATGCTACCCCAAATTAACAGTCCCAACCCTTGGTGTGCAATGAACCACCCCACCTTAAAGGGGTTTATCCACTGCTATACTTTACACGTCATGCTCTTATTTTGTGAGCCTTGAGTAGTTAACCAAAGAAAAATCATAAAAGGGAAAAGGCATATGAAGAAGGGTGGAAAAATAAAGGTCGAGGTAAATCATGTACCACGATTTCTCCCTCCTATACATTATATACTCAAGTGTGGGCTTCCTCTCTATTAGCTACCCTCGTACCTTGGCATGTGACCCAGGGTTGCCCCCTACATCCCCTACTTCGTACCATCACTTTATCGCATGCCACCACCATTTGAAGGATGTACCTTGGACAGATCATCCCCTTTAAAAGTAGAAACCACCTAATGGGCACTTGGTTAACCCCTCTTGGAGCTTGAAGACATTAGCACATGCCAAAACCCACTATGGAAGGGCATGCCATTATGAAGTGCCCACATGTTGTCCATGGTTTGTAAGCTCTTTAACTTGATTTCTTTAAATGAATTGTTGTATCGAAAGGCAAGGGGACGCATTGGATCTTATGCAGGATTATAGATGGTTTCCATTTTGGGTTTGGCCTCCCTATACGGGGTCGTAAACCTTTAGAGGGCTACATTGGCACATGTAGGGTGTGTGTAGAGAGCCATGGGCCTCCACAGCAGTAGACAACATTCCATGGATCCCCAGAGATGTTCAAAGATTGCTCGAGTTTCATCTATTGGATGAGGAAGATGCACCTGGTTCACCATGCCCGACTGGCCCCACAGTTGTATCATGCGCTTGACAGATGACCCAGGACTTGTATGCTGATGTGGCATCTTACATTATCATCTGAGCCCTTACAGATGGTCTACAGGTATCTTCGATCTACTTGGAGACCCATGAGATTATTTGTGTACCCCCACACCCATTGGGAGCACCACAAGTTTATTATTTGGAGAACAAGGGGCCAATCCCTTGTCCTCTACTTTTGGGAGTCCTATTCATCATTATGGCACTTATGGACTTCATCAGGCTTCTTAAAAGGACCAACGACATGTATTATTGATCATTCGACCTTTTAAGAGGCTTATTCTTTTGTTTATGAGCTAGTTTGGTGGGCTTGTCACCAAAAGTTAGTTATTTTGCACGTTATTTTATTTTAGGGGCTAATGTAAGCTTAAGTAGCTAAATTGAACTCATTAGAGGTGTATAAATAGAAGTGATGAGGATTCATTTTAGCATCATCACTTGGATTGGACTTGTATCTCTCTTGAGAATTTTGCTATCCTTCTCGGAGGATGAATTTTGGAACATGGAATGAATTTTGATGTTTGGATTATTTTCTCTTGTCTTGGAGCTTCTTGAGTGGCAAATTCTTGATGGTTGGATATACTCTTAATACATGTAAGTACAAATTAATGATTCTTGTCACATACACTGTTGTTGGGATTTCGCTATACTAGGGCAAATTTACTGCATCCATTTATGCAAAATTGTGGAAATTCTGTTTCTAGATAGTGATGCTTCATGTATGGGCCATGTATTATTAATGAATGTTCGTAGAGATGCTTCTTCATTGAAATTCATCTTGATAAGCCATCAATCTTGCAAAATGAAGTATAAAGTTCTTGAAGTTGCTTTGCTGTTGCCCTAATGTTATGCAAATTTGTCCTAGAGACATCCTTCACATAAAAAATTCAATGTCCATAGTCATAATTACTCGACTCTAAATCTCCCCAAAGGATTAGGCACTGGTCCACCATAAGGTGATCACCTTAAACCTATTTTCCTTCTTCCATCTCCTCTTCTTTAGGTCTAGTCCTCTAGGTCACCTAGAGCATCAATTATCTCACAGTCTAGCCATCCAAATACTTCGATATTTGGTCCACAACTACGCTGGTGTGTCCTCAAGAAGTCCTCCAAATTTCATGATATTCTGATGGTGGGATCTTGAGATATCACAAGCCCTAGATCGAAGACCAATTCTTGCTCTTGGTTTCCCTTAGGCTAGAAACTTAACTAGGATCTTTGTATTGCCGTTTATTGAAAATTCATTCATTGATCCCTTTCCCCTCCCTAATTAGGTCAAGCATATCATTGGTTGCTAAATCCTATCGCCTTGACCTAACCTCAGGTCCACTTGGTCCCGTGTGGTCCCATGCACTATCAAGGTTAATTCTTCAAAGATCACCTGGAACCCATGAATTCTAGGGATTAGGGATATCCTTTATAAGATATACTCAAAACCTAACCCTTGAAATTCTCCTCAAGCCCTTCCTTGAGAGCCTTCCATCTTGTCTTCCAAGACAAGCAAGCCACATATTTGAGCCTCTTGTGAATAGATTTCTAGGATCACCCCTCGCCGTATCAGTGGTCCATCCATTTCGTGATCCCTATCATAATGGGGGTCTCCTTCCATCGGTGAAATTTCATAGAGTAGGGAGGCTTAGCCGAGGTGACAGTGGGCTATCGATGCATTGTTTCCCTTAGCCTAGTAGTAGCCCTTCAAGGATCCCCTTTTAGGATCCCTGCTAGTTTGAGCGGTAACACTTCTTACAATTTATACTTGTCCAAGGGGTGTGAACAGTCATGTCTTTTGAGGGTAGGGCCGACTTGTCATGAAGGCCGACTTGGCATCTAGAGGGGTTTTTGTCCCAAAATTTACTTTTGAAATTTCCTTTTCTTTTTCTTTTACAATAGGTCCAAAATAGGACTTTGACTCTGACTCAAAACCTAGAAGAATGAAGAACATGCTTATCTAGAAAAATAATAATAATTTACTTTTTCTTTTCTCTTGCTTTTTACATAAAATACATAATGGTACAAATTATGAAGATTGAAACTAGTTACATTCTCCAACAGGGTTTACCCTAGGGAAAGCAACTAGGGCAAGGAAATTTATGGATAAAGTTGAAATGAATGCCTACCAAATTTGGTGATTTTGTGGCAACCACCCTACCTTTGATATTTAGACTTTCCAACAACCAAAATTCCTCTTGCCCAAGAATTTGCACCAAGCCCTAGCCTGGACGCTTGGCCTTCAAGGGGCAAAATTAAGGCAAGAAAGAGAAAGCAAAAATTTTTGGATGAAAAATTAAATTGATCACTTACAAGGAAGGCCAATGCTTAGTCCTAAGGTCAATTTTGTTTATCAGCGCTTAAAATTGATTTATTCTTGCAAATGAGTAAGGATATTTTGATGCCCTAGCATCAAAACCCTAACTATCACCTTTGTAAGGGATCAAACTCACTTGGGAGAGCTAACATGAGATCACCAAGGGGATTGCCATTCACATATCATATTATGAGTATTGCATGCAATAATTTGACCTAGTTTTCATTCAATTGATGTTCAACAAATGAGGGCACAAATTTAGCCTAGATCATTAATCTATTCTATACATTACACATGAAAAATCAGAAATTTGCATTAAACGTGGCACTTACAAGAAAATATGCATGTATAATTCAATTTTGATCCAAAGTGACTTCTCCAAAGACAAAATCAAATGCTCCAATAGAATTTTGCTCCAATAGATCACATCTTTCCCATTCGGCAAGAGGTCTAAAATCTCAAGGCCGAAATTCCAAATCCAAGTGACGATGAAAATTCAAGTGTCCTCTCCTCTATTATATGAGAGGAATAGTTACAGTTAAGCCTAAAATACCCTAACTTAGATAGGCATTTAACTAAAATTAACCAAATTTCCTGCATCTCACATTAACTTTAGGATCTGCATTTCATATAAGATAGTCTTTCATCCAAGAAACAGTTGCAAATCAATTACTTGGTCCTAAATTTCCTATCAAGATAGTTGACTCCATAAGGCACTGGTATCAATTGCTTGAATCTAATCGAATCCTATAAGTCTTGCTAAATATAAAACAAGTACTTGGTTGCTTCACTGTGTCTCCCGAATTGGTTGGTTCCCAACTAGTTCTCCTTCATTCCATTTTTGTAGGGTCTACCCCCTTTAGCCTGTTATTGGGAGACAACTTAAATGGAGAGATTGGGGATCAACGTGACAACCCCCAATCTGAGTTGTTCTCACGGTGCTTAGACATTCTGTGCGACAAAAAGTCCCAAAACACATGGATACATCGAACACCACTAGCTCCAATAGCGGAGTGTTGGAGCCACCACTTGCTCCTCAAAAGAACTAGCTTGTCTCTCTAATGCCTTGCAGGAGGAGCCAAGGTGAAAAGTCCTTTGCTCATATAATGAGGGTATATATATATAACCAATGGGGTGATGTTTCACCTCCCTGTGACTCTCTTGCTACCCTCATGACTGTTTGACTTCCTATGAATTTTCGACTTTACATGACGCTTCATGTTTTTTGTGTCCTTTGGACTTCCACTTTACAATACATTTTGAATAGATAATTACATAATCCACAATAATGATGTGGCATATGAGGACTCATGACATGACATGACACTGCTGACATGGATTGCATGATGACATGGCAATGTCAAGCCATTCTTGCTGCTCCTTGCTATGTGTCTTCTTGAATATGTTCTTCTGTTCACCTCCATTTGGCTTGGAGGTGAGGAGTCTTCAATGATATCAAGTCTTGAGCTGTGATCGCAAACTGGTGTCCCTTTGCTTTGTGTTGATTGCTCAACTTGAATAATTAGCCACAGAGATGTCTTTCAGCATGTTTCCTTTCTCCATCTCCTTCATCATTCTGTCATGGAATGATAGAGTCCCTGCATCTGCAATTCACTCATGACTAGACGACATCAGTGCGATAAACCCTTAGCCTAAGATGGTGCATGTTGATCCACTAATTGAGTCGGAACCGGGTTGCAAGCTGAGGGAGAGGTTCAGTGATTCTGTAGTTACGCAGTGCAAGTATTCAGGGGTGAAGCTTGAGTCTTGAGACTGCCCAATGCGCAGTTCAGGTTGGACTGGGTAGGCAGATTGTGCAGTTTTGAGACTTAGTGAGTTGGGTTGAAGGGTTTTGCACTATTTCAGCCAACTGCGCAGTTCTAGGAGGAAGAGCAACCCTAATGACTGCACAATTGCGCAACTTAGGAACTCAAGGGCTGGTCTTGAGCTCAGAGACTTCACAATGCGCAGTTGGGGCCAGGCTGGAGGGCTGAATTGTGCAATTTGGGGGATCAAGGTCTGGGTTTGGGCATTGAGATTGCGCAGTGCGTAGTCTTGGAAGCAGGAACTGCACATTGCATAGTGTCAAGAGGCAGGGTTGCAGCTTGAAGGCTGGAACTGCACAATGTGTAGTTTAGGAGGGCTAGATGAGGCTAAGTTGCTAGAAACTTTCCAGAATTTGGCTAAGTGTGGGAGCAATGAAACTGATGTGAATAGCGATATGACTTGACTGTGATCACACATTTAGAAGACTCAAAGACACAACAACATAGATCATCCAGGACATATGAACAACACATTTCCCTCAATGTGACAACTTTGCCACAATTTACGACAAGTGCGACACTAAAGATACACTTTGTGATGACTGTGACGATACTTGTGTTATAGTTCTTACAACTTTGGGAATGAGTGTGACAGATGTTTACATGGTAAGATTAACTCATTCACACAAAGATAACCCCTTGAAACCACCAAAATAGGCTTATACATCGTGCGGCACTTAAAATGTGAAAACATGACATTTTGCTTTTTGCTCAAAAGGGACCAAAACGCTTAAAGAAAACACATGGAATGGATTTCAATATTTGTGACGACAATATACAAAACCAAGGTAGGCTCTGAAATTTGGTGCAAGCCAAAATTTGGAGGGCGTTGTGGCTGCGACAACACAACTCTAACGCATCATTAGATCTCCATGGTAGCAACAAGTATAATAAAGCATGTCATAGCTATGATCTAGCAATGAGAACACTAGTAGCATGCCAAGTTTGCCATGCAACCATACTATCTCATCCAACTAGTAAAGTTGGCAGCGACAATAAAAACTTCTTCCTTGCATCAAATTAATGTCAAAATTATGCACATGTTCCTCCACAGTGAACACAATGTCATCACTCTGCAGATCCATTAAGAAGCGCATATGCCCTCCTTGAATGTGTGATCCTCCATCACACCTTGACCATGTGCATAAGACAACCATGTGGCTGCCATACCTCCAATAACATCAACAAGAACTCAACATGTAGTTGCTCCAAAAACCATTAGTAACAATATCACTGATCCAACCGATAAATGAACTGGAAGAAAATAGGTCAGAAATAAAAATACGCTGCAAACCTCATGAACTCCCCCTGAACACATGCATCTCTCAATATGCAGATTTATCTTCATGCACTCTTTCAGATATGGCTTCACATCCAAAAAAATACATGCAACTCATGATGCAACCATATGCTCCCTCCGAGACCATGCGGGACTCAGTTTTTGATGGGAGTTCCTTGCTGCTCTTTTCTCCTCCAAACTTTCATTTGCTGATCCTTCTTCTTCTTATGCGGTTGGCCTTGCATATTCTTCTCTCTGGTTCGATCTCCTGTAACACATGGGCAGTTTGCAATCCTTGGCCTTATGGCCAATATTGTCACACACAAAACATCTAATGTGACTAAGGAACTGAGGAATAACTTGATATATTCTGCTGATCTAATTTTTATTCCTTGCCTGTGCCCTGCAATCAATAGTCCTATTGCCAAAATCATTGCATGAGAAACAATAACCATAAAATGGACTATTATACTTGAATGATGGAAATCTTCTTTGCATTCATGCTTGAAGTTGCTTTTCCTTTGGCTGTTCCTTTTGATGAGAAGGTTTGATCTTTTCATCAATGCAAATTGCTGCTATATGTCCACATATTCCACAATTATAATATCTTCCATTTCTATTCTTCTTCTTTGGCCTTCTATGCTTGTTCTTCTACTTTTTGCATGGCTATTGATTTACCTTTTCCTCACTGCTACTAGCTGCTCCAACAATTCTTGATTTGCTTGTAGAAGCTTGAGCACTAGTTTTGAACCTCTTTAATTCTTTTCTTGTAGATTTTGCTTCAATTTTCAATTTTTTGCACTCATCCTCCAATTCCTTGTACTGCTTCCTCGTTCCATTTTTTATTTTTCTTCCTTCTTCCAGATGAGTCTTCAAATCTGAAATTTCTTCTTTGAATGCACATTCCTTTTCATCAAACATTTGTAGCAGCATTGGTTGATCTTTATTTTTAGTTGTGAGCCTTTTAATTTCTGCTTCTAGGACCATTATCTTTGATTGCTCTTCATGTTTGCTATTGATATATTTTTCCTTTCTCTCAAGATTGATGCTTGATCTATCACTACTATCACTAGAAATTTCATCATCTTCTTTAGCATCTGAACTTTCATCTTCTTTTTGTGAGGAGACCTGATTTACTACTGCAATATGTGTTGAATCCTTTTCATTTTTCTCCATTTATGAAATCTGCAATTTTCCTCCAAGATACAAGCTTTGCAGTCTGTCCGACATTTCTTTTGCAGTGTCACAGTGTCTCACATACATGCTATCAGATTTTGAAATACTATTCAAAAAAATCCTTTAGCCAAATCATTAGATTCATCTTTAATTCCATACTCATCTAATAGAAAAATATCTTCATCAACGAACAAAAAATATGAATCCAAAATCGCTCTCCAAGTTGCAAATTTACCTTTATGAAGCATTGGAATTCCTTGCCGATCCATTTTGAAAAATTTGCAAAAATTTGCCAAAAACTCCAAGATCCACTCTCTAGTGTTCAAGTTGCAACCGAGACCTCTGCTCTGATACCAATTGTTGGAAACTAGATCACTATTGAGAAGAGGGGGGGCGGGGGTGAATCCATAGTGAAAGCACTTTTAAACTTTTTCTCCAAATTATTATTTTTCAAAACCAAGCACAAACTGAAGCACATAAGCAAAGATTAGAGCATCAAACACGAGTAAAACCATGAAAGCAATCAACACAATAGACAGATATTTTTGGTGGAAAACCCTCTCTAGGGCAAAAAACCACCCACTGTGGTTGTGCTGCTCAAATATTCTATTATGTGAAGCAAATTCTTTAGATAGATATTTAGTTGGCTACTACCAAATGGAGACTCTTTCTCATGCGGATCTACGGACTACCATCCATTGAAGGCCACCACGATCAACGATCCTTGCCTGTTACTCTTGAACTATCAATCGACTCTATAGACTCCGATCTGCTGGAAGACACCATGACCAACGAGCCTCACCTAGTTTCTGCCAAACTATCAAACCACCATTAGATTGAGAAAATTGCTGCCTTATATTGATTTCGCCGAAGTCCTCCAACTTCTCTCTTCTATGTGATTCTCGTTTCAAAATATTTCATACTGGAACTGAGAATTGCTCGACATGAGCACTACAACAACATATCATCAGAGCACATAATCAAAAACCAAATCTCCAATCTCCAAATACACCACAACCTACAACACAATCTCTCCACACACTTCTACCAATCCACACTTCACCTTCTCACTCACTGCACAAAACATTCGCTGAAACACATTTATGCTATTTGTTGCTAGAACTGCAAACTGCTTCAGAAAATTTGCATTAGACAATTGACACAGCTTGCACACTTGCTCAACACATAACTCATCCAACCAAACTATAATTGAGCTATGTCTAATATATATAGATGAACCGAGGTGCTCAACTCAATAATTACTAAGAACTACTGAGCTCCACAAACTATATTCGTATGTTTGATTTGATCCGGATTCATCTCATTGACTCGATCAAGCTACTAACTCCACTTTCCTTTTGATATTTTCAACTTTGATTAGTTTCTGGAGCCACCCCTAACTTTCTTGACCATATGCCAAAAAGTTCTGATCAAGAATGTTGCCATAATACCAAATTTAGCTGAGTTGTGCAAGGAATGCAGAGAAAATCTCGTGAAAAAGCTCAATTGCATGCACAACACTGCACAAACTCGACTGTAGCTCCTCAGTGGCTCCCACAACCCTGTTTGCCAGCGATTGGAGACTTTCAGTCGCTCTGATGACCCATCATCCATGCAAATGGGGTAGACGATGAAAGAAAACCATCTTCCCTCAGCACAGAACCTGCCCAACTATTTCGGACACCTTCATCAACTCTTGGACACACCTCCAAGCCTCTGTAACAAGTCTGCAACTGATAACATAGGCCAATAACTTCTGCAATAAGTCAATGACAAGCAGTCCCTAGTTTGCCAACCTCATCACCAAAACCAACACCTCCAGCTCCTCAAGCAGCAATGATGACCTTTTTAAACACCTCCAACACCTATAACAACATCTCCAACTCCTGCAGCAACAACATCTCCAACTCCTGCAACAACATCATGTCATCCAAATGCCTTCAACACTGGTAGAAGCACCTCCAACATATGTAGCAACATATCCAATGTTTCCAACACATGTAGAAGCATATGCAACACCTGCAGCAGCACTACAACCACCTGCAGCAACAACATCTCCAACATATGTGGCAAGTCAATCAACAACCTATGATAAGCCATCATATCAAACATTGCAACCATTTTTACTCAACCTCCCATTCCTACACTAGGTCATGTCATAAATATGTTGACATCAATGCCAACTAACAAGACCATCAAGCTGAACACTGCAACCGGCAAACACTCATCACACATCATGAGGTAGACATAAGCATATGATTAACAACACCAAGACCCTATTGACATCAATGCCAACACTACAATGCCAACATGTTCAAGTCTCTAGAGGCACCCTTTAGCTTTTGTTGATTAGGCCCACGGAGTTTTCACTCCTTCGGTTCAGGACGTCTCGGCCCTTGCTTAATCATTGGGTCTTTCCTTTCAAAAAAAATAATTATTGAACTTTTATGAAAGAAATAAAATATCACATCACACCTCGTATGCAAGCACCCAAAGATGCAAATCAAAGTCTTCTCATGCTAAGACACAAAGCTGGAAGAAGACCTTCCCCAGCTACATAAATCAACATTCTCAACAATATTTGAGAAGGAAGCTGTTAACTCATCCAAAGTCTGCCGCTGCTTGCATATCCTTTTACAGACTTTTGAGAGTTTATTGGAACCGTTTCCAAACAAGTTTGCATGTCCACTCTACATTCTTAACTAAATCCTTTTGCTTGAAAAACCATTTATGATTTTGTAGTGGCTTGTGCATAAATTTTCTTCATAATTTCCTTAGAAGCTAGAGCCCTGAAGATGTCTTTTGTAGTTTGGCATAACTGGGCTCCCTTGGTGCTTCAAAATTCACCTACTTTCAGATCTTGTCAGAGCTTGGTTGCCCTAACATGAAGTTCTTGATTAAAGGGATTGGATTGACGCCCTTGACTAATCTGTGCAGGCTCATCCATGGCAAACTAATGTTGCTTTTGTCAAATTGTGGTGAGTTGCTGAAATTAACCCCTCAGGAACAAGGTGGTTAAAGTGAGGGCTCTTCCCACCATTCAACCTTGACCATCTTCTCCTATTGGCAGGAATAAGATTCCATATTCTTCTGATACAGTTCAGGCAACTCTGATTCTTCAAGTGGTAAACATTCATAATATTGTGGGCCTTACACACATTTTAGTGGCACCACATGAAACAGAAAAATAGATAGGCTATTAGTTTGCAAGTGTGGTCTTTCCGAACACTTCAATAGGCAAGCACCCCACCAAAAAAGTGTTTTTTTGAGAGTCTGGAGTTTAGACAACAGGACCTTGTTGGGTCTTTTTGGCCCTCTGGATATTTTGATGAAGTCAAGCAAAACTCAGCTGATTCAGTGCTCCTGAAATTATTTTTGGTCATATAACCCGAGCCTTGATTTGAGGGAAGAACAAGCTTCTTTCTTTCCTTGAGCGTGTCTGACAGGAAGCATGACTCATCTTCTGGAGCATTAACCATATTAAAATCTTTGCAGACAAGCTAGTGAACTTTGGGGAGTTCACCAACCATCCATCTCCAGAGTTTGCTTGTTTCATTTTTCTACCTCATTGGCCATATAAATGTTTACCAAGTCTAGCATGTAGCCATCTGTATTCAAGATAATCCAAAGATCCAAAGTAATCTTCGAATGGGGTTTGTTACCTAATCCATAATAGCAAAAACTAGCTGGGGAGAAATGAGGTTACTACACCCACCCTTGATCACTGGCAGAAGTAAATATGTCTGCATTTGGTGAAATATAGTTCAAAGAACTCTTCAAAAGAAAGCCAGACATCTCAATCTCTTGCAGATAGAATATATCCAGATTTTGAAACAAGGCCAAATCTTTCTGACCATAACTGCAAGGATCACCAGATCCCTTGACATTACGTGACACTCCCTGCACTGGTAAGGGAGATGGAATCCATATTATCAAAGACAGCATTATCAATTAGCTATGTCAGACCATCGAAGGACTTTGAGGTTGATGTGGCATGGAGTACATGAGAAAAATATGTGCATGGTGTGGATTTTAGGTTTCCTCGAGCTTCCTCGGGGTTTGAAGACTTCCAGATTGGCTTGGTGTGGATTTTAGGTTTCCTTGAGCTTCCTCGGGGTTTGAAGACTTCCAGATTGGCTTGTTCACTGTGTCCAAGATGATAGTCTTGCTTGATGTCGGCATGACAGAGGCTGATGGATCACTGACATGAGCCTTTTGAGCAACTGTAGCCTTATTAACTTAAGAGTTCTTTTGATTCTTGAACCCCCTGAACCCATCCATCTTCATAATAATTGAGGGGCTGATTGAGCATGAGGGGCTTGGTTGGCTTCGGATTGGGATGGATCAGGTTTGGCCATCAACAGAGAGTCTCTAATCTTATGGTATAGTCTGTGGCACCTGAAACAGGTATCAAGTATATTGAGCATGTTGCTTGAACATCTTATATGCGGGAATGCGACCAACAAAGTACACCAGGAGTGTGTGTTGTTTATACTCGCATATAGAACTTCATATTTTGAAACAGAAATATCAATAGGGTTTTCCTCAGGGTCATTATCATTGACTTACCTCATCAGGGCCACATTATACAATACAGAACCCTATTGTTTCTTTTCTTGTGAAAATATTCTACTCATATTTGGCTACTGATGTTTCTCTTTCCTGCATTGTGAGTTTTATTGTTGGTTGCCATTGTAAAGATTCATTGAAAATTGAATCATGGTAAGTGGTGTGTGCATGTTTGGCAGATTTTAAGCCAATTAATCTCGAGGGGAGAACTGGCCAAGTTAACTTAAAGTTGATTCTCTTCTTTTGAGCAGATCAATTTCTAGCATGTGGCAAAGCAAGGGACACTGCCCACGAGTTGGCATCAAAAGTTTGGCTAGCAGTGATCAACAGCCTTGAGGAAAATGAACATACTTTTCATTTGCTTATGCGTATTACAAAAGAATGGGAGGTAAAGAACTGGTCAGAGTCTGAAGATTTTTCTCACTAGCTGCTGGATATGTTTCGATTACTAGTTCTAATTCAGATGAGCATTTCTCTTCAGGTTTTTCTTCCTTATCCATATTACGAATCACATGCTGTCCAATGGAGGCTCTTTGAGAGGCTTTTCACAGATTTCCGTGATTGTCTTACTCAAATGGATTACTATGATGTATTAACCTGTGCAAAGTACAAGTTTGAGCTTATACCTCCCACCTGGCTTGGATATTAGGGTTTTTCGTACCCAACAGAAGCATTCCTACATGGACATGACATACATGCTTATATCATTCAAATCATGTGCATAGTTGCTTTATTTTAATAAATTTACCTGTAAAAGGGCTAAAGTGGTGTTTGTTTATTGTGATTAGTTATTACATATGCCATTTTTAATAGCATAATGCATTTAGCGCACTGACAAATATATGTTGTAAAGTAATCTCGTCTAGCAGACTCTAGCTACATTCTAGATATTGCTTTCACAGGCAAAATTGGAGATGTGGGTTGACATTTTTCCGAGTTTGGAAATAAATTATAAAATTGACTTATTTACAATAATGATAATTTGTGAAATTTTCATAAGTCAGGACTCGGCAGCCATTTTTGATGGCTTATTTAGAGTTGGATGCCTTCTTTCATGCCAAGCTTCATTCCTTTAAACTACAGTGAGGCTCATTAAGAGGTCTGCTGTTTCTACTTAGTGAGGATCTTTACATTTTAAGACAATGTATTTGATGTTAAGACGTGCCCCTTTTAGGCTATGGATATTCTTATTGCTTCTAGATGTTTCTTCATTAAGTCCTAATGCTAATACCTGCAGTAGTAGTTTCATAGATGCTGTATTGACCATCCGAACGCATTGATAAGCTGCACTGGATTTCACTAAATTCAGATTGTGAACACAAAGAAAATATTTATAGGGGCATCCAAGTTTTATATTTTTGCTTGGGCTACTAGCTAGATAGAAAGATGGGGACTTCCACTATGAATGGCTATGGCAACGAACATAACTGACCTTCAAGGTAATTGGGTATGACCATCACTACACAAGCTTTACTGTTACTAAATTCATATTCTGAACACAAGAAAATATTTTTAGGGGCAAGTTTTATATGTTTGCTTGGGCTATGGCAGCGAACAATGTAAATGACCTTCAAGTTCTTTGTGTATGACCATCACCATACACTATGCCTTTTGATTAAAGCTTCTTGTATGCTATGATTAACATAGTCTTGGAGTTCAAATGCTCTAAGTATAACTGGACATTCTTTGTTATGATTGTTTTGATTGAGGAAAGGATATACCTCTTTGAAAAAGATAACGTCCAAAAAATATTTTGTTAATGAAGTACATTTTTTGACATTAGATATCTTCATTATGTTATACATTACAATGCTAGATGTTACTTTGAAGGCAGCCAGCCAAGAGACTTACGTCTTGTAACATTAGCATGATTCCAAGTGGGGTAATGCTTTGCTACCATGGGCTTCAGGCAACTCGGGATTGAGATCTCAGCCGACGGTTTAGAGAGAAATGAGATGCTCTGGAATGACCCAATAGGTGACATTCCGAGGGGTTCAGTAGCTCCTAGAGGTTGTCTCGTTGGTTAGTAAGCGGGTGCAGAATCGCAGATTAGGCACTCTTTGTTGCAGATCCGTCAGGGTGAAATGGTGTGCTTTTAGTGGGTGCTTGGTAAGGTCCCTTCTTAGACAATGAATACCCGATGATTACAAGGGCGCTAATATCCAAGTGCTCTAAGGAATGATGAAAGGAGGCTTCCTTTTAGAACAACTTTGGAATTCTGCTACTGTCTTAAAATGGTCTTCAAAAGGAAGTGGTGAATTGCCTTCCTCGAGGATGATTTTCTTCATTTAGGGATGTCCTTCAGAGAGTAGCCGTAAGTCTCATGGCCAGTAGGAAGTTCGAGAACAATGCTCTCAGGGAATTTTTGTTAACAAGCTAGACAAACAATGGGTCCTGTATTGAATGTAACCTATATGACATAGTTGAACAGTACCATAAATAAATTTCAACACTGCTCTCATGAGTCATTTGTAGATTACATGGTCTCTGGCTTGATATGTCAGTTTTGATAGACTGGGCAGATAAACTTTCACAAATTTATCTATGCTCAAGGGATTTCGAGGAGAGGAAATGTGTGGAAGAGTGGGATTCTATGACCAAAACCCTGGTTTTAGAGTTTAACCCTACCATAATGGCACCATCCTCTAAACTTGTCTTTCCACTTTTGGATGGATTTGGCTCTCGAGGATACTGGAAACTCCATTGGGAATTTTTGTAGACAGTCCCAGTGGAGGTCTGTATTCATTTGCCAGAATTTATGTGGTAGGTGATCTTCAAAAAGGATTACCAGAAGATGCTGTTTTTGACTTATTGGGCAGTGGCTAGAGACATATTTTGATTGCGAAAGTTCAACTTCTTTATGTAAGGGATGCTTTGCAGATTGGCATTTGATTTTGGCATGCATTAAAAGGGTTGGTGTGAACATAGTGAAAAAATATCACGCCAATTTTAGAAAATAGGTTGGTAATAAAAATTTCGGAAGGAATTTGAAAAGCCTTTCATGATCTTAAAACAAGAAAGAGGAGATTTTCAAAGAGGAGACCATCTTGGCCTTGGCTTTGAAATGATATTGTGAGGATTCATCAAAGAAACTAGAATTTTAGATTCCTTGTTATAATAGACCAGATGAAGCACTCAATGCACACTAAAAATATCAGTAGCAGTGTCATAATAATTCCTGTCTCGATGTACAAATGAGGAGGTACAAACATTTTGTTTATGGTAAGACAACACCTTTTGGCAGACGGCGGTGGAAGAGGAGGGACTCACAATGCAGACCCACATCTGAAACCCTACTCTTGCAACGCACATGAACAATGGATGGAATATATGTTTAGATGAAGTGGAAAACTTTTGATCATAGAAATATATATATTATATATATATATATATATTATATATATATAGATGTTTAAATTGATAGAAGATGATTGTTTACAATGGGGGTTCCTGGCTTATATACCGCCATGGGCACCCTTTGGGGAAAGGACATGATCTTATGATCGCGCCCTTTCCTCTAATTAACCTAAAATTAAATAATAAACCTAAAATTAAATACTACATAATTTTTTACATAACATTGCCTTCCTCTCAAAAGAATGCTTTGTCCTCAAAGCATACATAACGACGGATGTTGTTGACAAAATGATTCATTCTCCCAAGAAGCTTCTTTTTCGGGTAAGTCCTTCCACTTGATCGGATATTCCTTGATTGTATGATGTCGAAGCTTTTTTTCTCTAGTAGATAAAATACCTTCTGGTTTTAGAATGACCTTTCCCTCATCATCCGGGGATGGAAGCGTTGTTTGCGCTGATTGATTGTTGCCTAGTGCCCTTTTAACGCAGGATACATGGAAGATGTTGTGAACATGACTTGTCTCTGGAAGGCTTAAACCATACGCAACTTGGCTAATCTTTTTTTTGATCTGATAAGGTCCATAGAACTTTGGTGCCAACTTGTTTTTTCCTTTCTGTTTTAAGGATAATTGTTTGTATGGTTGGAGCTTGATAAACACCCATTCTCTGACTTCAAACTCTCTTTCGGTTCTGTTTCGGTCTGCTTGTTGTTTCATACGATTCCTTGCATTATTCAAGTTTTCTTTTAATATTTGGACGATTTTTTGGGTTTCTTCTAGTTGATCTTTAACAACAGGTAGATTTGTCTGGACAACAGCTAGATCCTTCCATTTCGGGGGTTCATACCCATATAAAGCTTGAAATAGCATCATTTTTGCTGACGTATGATAAGTGGAATTATACCACCACTCAGCAAGATGTAACCATTGAGCCCACTTATTTTGTTTTTCTGTAGTGTAGCAACGTAGGTAGGCCTCCAAACATTTATTGACAACCTCTGTTTGGCCATCTGTTTGAGGGTGATAAGCGGAATTCATATTTAGGTAGGTTCCTATATGGTTGAACAATTCCTTCCAGAAATTACCCTTGAACTTGGCATCTCTATCACTCACAATGACTTTCGGAAAACCGTGTAACTTATATATATTTTTGCAAAATATTTCAGCGATTTATTTCGCTAAATATGATTTCTTTATTGCCATAAAGTGAACATATTTGGTGAGTTTGTTGACTACTACAAAAATCTTGTCCTTGCCTTCAGATACTGGTAATCCTTCGATAAAGTCCATCGAGATTTCTTCCCATTTTTGATTTGGAATGTTTAAAGGGTGAAGTAATCCCGGTATCGTAATATTTTCACTTTTATTCCTTTGACGTGTCACATTCTGCTACATACTTCTGAATATTGTGATTCATTCCCTTCCAAAAGAAGGATTGACGTGCATTGTAGTAAGTCTTAAAGAATCCTACATGTCCAGCTGACAGTGAGTCATGTGATTCCTTGAGTATCTTAAATTTAAACTTGGAATTTGTATTTAGATAGATTCTTCCCCTGTACCATAGGATATCATTCTTCCCCTCAAATTCTGGGTTGTTGGGAAGGTTATTGATTATTGCCGTTATTTCTGGATCTTTGGCATACTCACTTCAAATTTCGTTAAGCCACTCAGGAACAACAACCGAAATTGCAAGTAGTGTTGGTTCTTCATCTTCCCTAGATAGGGCATCTGCTACTACATTGTCTTTACCTCTTTTATGTAGTATTTCCAAGTCAAAAGAGGCAATTTTTTCAATCCATTTTTGTTGTTTTTCGGAAAGTGTTTTTTGTTGAAGGAGATGCTAGAGACTGTTGTGGTTTGTTCGAATGGAAAACTTACTTCCCAAAAGATATTGCCTCCACTTAGCTAGTGCGTGCATGATAGCGAGCATTTTTTTGTTGTATGTGGATTTGAGGTGTTCCCTTTTGTTGAGCTCCCTACTTTCAAAAGCTATTGGATGTCCTTGTTGCATTAATACTGCACCTATACCGAATTTGGAAGCATTACACTCAATGATAAATGGTTTAGAAAAATCTGGTGTTGCTAATATGGGAGCATTACACATAATTTCCTTTAATTTTTCAAAACACCTTCCTACTTCCTCATCCCATAGAAACGTATTCTTCTTTAAAATATTTGTCAAAGGTGCTGTTATATGTGCATAGTTTTGGATAAACCTTCGGTAATATCCAGTCAAACCTAAGAACCCTCTTAGCTTGGATATATTGATAGGTTTGGTCCATTCTTTTATAGCTTTGATTTTATTATGGTCCACCTTTACGCCTTCATGGGATATAATGTGTCCAAGGTATTCTACTTCTTCCTTTCTGAAGGTGCATTTGGATTTTTTTTGGCATAAAATTGATGTTCTTTAAGTAGTGTAAGAACTTTGTCCAGATGTTGCAAGTGCTCTTTCCAAGTTTTACTGTAAATTAGAATATTGTCAAAGAATACTAATACAAACTTCCTAAGATGTGGACGAAATAATTCGTTCGTAGTTGCTTGAAACGTTGCTGGTGCATTGGTTAATCCAAATGACATTACTTTAAATTCATAGTGACCTTTATGTGTTCGGAATGCCATTTTTGGTATGTCTTCCAATTTGATTCTAATTTGATAGTAGCCTAATCTTAAGTCCAATTTTGAAAAGTACCTTGCGCTATGTAGATCATCCAACATTTCGTCGATAAAGGGAATTGGGAACTTGTTTTTGATTGTTATTTTGTTTAATCCATGCATAGCTTGAACGAACCATCCTCCTTTCTCACCAATACCAGCGTAAGGACTTTTACTTTTCGAGATGATTCTACACTTTAAAAGGTCTTGGATTAATCTCTAAATTTCCGTTTTTTGGTGATGTGGATATCGGTATGGCTTGATGTTGACGGGCTCTGACTCTGCCTTGACTTCTATTGTATGCTTAATTTCCCTATTAGGCGACATCTTCATAGGTAGGTCTTGAAATACTTTTTCATGCTTCCGAATTAGATCTTGTATCTCTGGTGATTCTTCACTGGTCATATTTGCAGATAACACCTATAATTGGTGACATTGTACTACATAAGCGGGTGCTCCTTTTTGAATCATCTTTATCGTTTGAGATGATGATACAATTTGATTCTCTGGTGCTTGAAATCCGTGTAATTTGTACTTCTGACCTCCCCATTTGAATTTTATAAGTTGTACTTTATGGTTGGTGGCATAAGTACCTAAAGTTCGTAGTCATTGGATACCTAAGACTACATCTAATCCTCCTAACGGTACTGTGAAGAATGGAGATTCTAAATTAAAGCCTTGAATCTGCAAATTGATCTTATTGCATTTCCCCACCTTTTCAATCTTCTTACCGTCAGCTACCATCACTTTCATGTTTGGTAAGGGAAATGAAAAAATATTGAGTTTCTTTTCCACGGTTGCATGTAAAAAATTGTGTGCTACCAGAGTCTATGAGAACCACTACGTTGTTCTTCTTTATGTGTCCTTTTAACTTTAAGGTCTGAGGTTGTGATATACTTGTCATAGCTGATAATGACATTTGCGGAATACTTTCGTCATCTAATTCTGGTGAGAATTCTGGGGCATCTTCTGTTTCTTTTATGTCAGAATCTTCACTGTTTGAATCATTGGTTGTTTCACAATTATATAGGTTCTTTGGTTCTTTTCCTTTAGCACATCTATGTTTGGGGTCCCACTTCTCACCACAACGTTTGCATTTACCCTCTTTTATCCTTTGCGTTTCCTCATTAGATTTTTGATCTTCACAACGATGTGGTGGAACATATCTTGTATTATTTGTAGGGTACTCTTCCTCTTGAATATGTTTTTTCCGATTATGACCAAAATATTTGTTCGAATTTCTTTTCGGCTGTTTTTGCTTTTCGTCTTGCTACTTCTATTGATGTAATGTCACGCATCTCAAGTTCTACTTGTAAATGAGTTTCGAGTCCTGAGATGTATGATTGAATTAGACGAGATTCTGATAACCCAGGTACTCGTGTTGCTAAGGTCTCCCATTATTGAGTGTATTCGTCCACACTTCTTTTTTGTCGTAATTTGATGAGTTTTGAAAAGAACTCTTCTTCCTTTACACCTTGGAATCTTTTAAAGAATGCATCCTTAAATTTTCTTCAACTAATGACATGTGTTGTCTTTTTCCACCACATATACCAATTATATGCTTCCCCTTCCATTTTCATGGATGCGTGCCTAAGCTTTTCGTCATCATCATTGATGTCATATATCTCAAAGTATTCTTCTGCTTTATTTATCCATGCAACATTGTTTTTTCGTTTCCATCGAATTTAGGCATTTTGACTTTTGCATTTCGTTGGTATGTCGCTAATGGTTGAGCGAAAAATGGGTGTTGATTGGTAAAGGTATCCCATAGTTGCTTGTTTGTAAGAGTCGCGTTACTCATTTCTTGGTGGGGTGTCACTGATTTTTTTGGGGATTCAACTTTTTCATGAGAGTGTTGATTTCGTTGAATCTGATGAGTTGTGCTCTTGATTTTCTTCATCTTCTTGTAGTAGTTTGTATAATTCATCTTTTTACACAGAAGTTTCAGCAATGTTAAGGTCTCTTTGAGATCTACTTCTGTTTGGACACAATGATTTTCCATCTTTATTTCTATTCGATTTGTCATATCCTGAAGATTTTTGATATTATCAGCCTGCCCTTTAAGCTTCATCTGGAAATCATCTAATCTTTTATTGACCTCATCATTGTTGTTATTTATCTTATGTTCTGCGTCAACCAATTTTTTTTGGAAATCTGCCATTGTCATTGTTGACATTGAGCGAGTTTGTGGGGGCATGTATTTATCTGCCAGCTTAATTTTTTTTTCTACTAATTTAGATAGTTATTAACTAAAATTATAGAACTATAATACATATAAAATGAATAACATTATTATATATAATAAAACTATATGTAATTATAATTATATACTATTAAATTATATATTTATTATTAATTAATTATATAATTATAAAAGTGTATTAAGTTATATGATTATGAAATGTGAAATGGTGGCTTGGGACTGGATGTGGGAGCGTGACGTTTGGGATGGAACGAGGCGCTTGTTGGGATGTGTCGGGGAATAGATAGCCGGCGAGAACACTGGCGTCGGACCTCGAGTACACGGAAATTAAGTTGGATGAACACAGGTGACCAACGAATGTCGGGGAGTAGGAATAATCGATGGGAGAACAATGGCGCAGGTGGAGGAGTGGGTGACTGTGGAGGAAATGACGCAACGGTCGGCAGGGATAGGAAAGCGACAATGGAAAAGGGTTTGAACAATGATGGAAAAATAATGGAGGAGTTTGTACGGCACAGTGGCGGCACAGGGCAACACAAGACCGAATAAGCAGATGACAGTGTAGCGGATAGGACCAAGGAACACAACAGTGGATGGTTGTGTGAAACCAACACAGACGAGAGGATTCGACCACTCTGATACCAATGAAGTGGAAAACTTCTTGATACACAGACACACACAATATATATATATATATATATTATTATAATATATATATATATATAACTAAATTTACAAAAGATGATTATTTACAATGGGGTTTTTTGGCTTATATATCACCATGGCACCCTTTGGGAAAGGGATCTATTGTCTAATTAACCTAAAATTAAATAATAAACTTAAAATTAATTTTTTTACATAACATTAGACTATTCAGGGTAACGCAGTTGGAAGATGCAATTCAAAGGCAAATCCACATGACTAGAGCTTTAACACTTGTGACTAGTGAGACACATAATATACAATGTAAAATTAAATATTTTAACACCCTCATAATCAGTTTTACACATATTTAGCACCTTTTTTTATGTTTAATTTTGCGCATACCGCAAAGGTGACTCAATACACAAACTACCATAGTTCCGGTGTTGAGAAGGTATATCCAATCATCCTCTTTGGAAGTGATTTTTTTCAGAAAACATCACTAATAGTTTCTTCCCATTATCTCGAGTCATTATAGGCCCATTCTCTATTCTTTTAATTTCAAGGAAAGTATTTCTTTTCGAGTCATTAGAGGTGCATTCTCTTAATTATAAGGAAAGTCTCTCTATCATTGTTAAGAACGAAATCATTATGTTCTATATTTTGATAAAGTATGCCATTTTTTGGAATGTTTGAGTCCTAAGTACTTTAATAAATATTTAGAGTGGATAAAGCATCCATTGTATCTTCCTATTTGAATATTTTAAGAATGTTGAAGCCTTGTTTTGATTCAAGCATTCCATTTGTTGGAGTGCTTTAGAGTTGTAAGTACTTTAATAAATATTTAGAGTGGATAAAGCATACCATTGGATTAATATGAATATTTTAAGAAAGTTGGAGTTTGTTTTTATTTTTGGGTCTACAATGTGAAGAAAATGATTAAATTTTTCTACGTGTAAATATTTTGATTATATAAAATGTAAATATTTTCATCATTTAAAATGGATCTGTGTTGGTTCTGTGTTGGTTGTAGCATTTTCTACATTTTATCTGAAAATAGTAACTTAAAGGACATATGGATATGTAAGGATCTGTGTTGGTTGCAAAATTTTCTACATTTTATCTGAAAATCGTACCTTAAATGGATATGTAAAATTATAATGGTTATAATTTTATTATTATTATTATTATTATTGATATATAAAAATATATTTTTGATTATTATTAAGATATTTATATGTATATTGTCATGATATTTATGTAGAAATTCCGTTATAGATCAGCTAGCTTTGATACCATGTAGAAATTCTCATTGTAGATTACTTGATAATGCAATGTCACTAAAGCAAAATACTTGATCTACTTCTACTATCAAACTTGCGGAAGCTTAATCGATTTGAGCAAGATCAAACAGAACACATATAATAGAGAAGAAGAAATCAATTAGACATGAAACACAGAAGAATGCTCTGGGGAAAGCTTTAGCTAAAAACCCTGCTATATGTATTATCATACAAAGTGGAAATACATCAAGATTACACAAAGCCTTAGCTCTCACATCTAGCCAACGCTCAGTACAATCCTCCCAGAGGCTCTCAGGCAAACAAGGCTTCTCACAAACCTTCTCCTTTGCCTTCCAAGCCTCCTATTTCCTTGCGCTGTTTCTCCTGGGTGATCCTACTGTTACCAAGTGTAACACTGATCTCACACCCTGGAAAACTGCGCAATCTGCAAGGAACCTTATTCCTTTTGCATGGATGAGTTTCCTTTATAGGAAAATTCCTCCAATTGATAGGACAATGTCCCTGTTTTTAATCTCAACTAGGCCTTTGTCTGAATTGACATGCATGAGTTATTTATGAGAGAATATTCAATTATTTGGAGTACACCAATTTCATGCATGCATGCAAGCATTAACTGATTGAACTCACAGTCAGTTCCACAAATTGTTTGGAACTAATCTAACTAGACTTAACTCAATTAACTGAGCTAACTAATTACAACTCAAATACAACTCATTCTTATCTCCTCAATTAAGGGATAACTTCCTCAATCCAAGGGATAACTGTTGCATGACTTCACAAAGACTTAATGTTTGAATTTCTTCAACTAATTAACTCAGGATGAATTAATCAATTATTTTTCAAACAACTGGTGAGACTAAATTCGAATTTTAATTCAAAGACAAATTAAAATTGGAATATTCTAAAATGCTATCTTTAGCAATGCTATTTTTAGCATGTCTTGTTGCTATTTTCAACAATTTATATGTAAATATTTTATCTACTTAATTCTATTGATCTATAAACTTGGGTTTTTTTATTTTTATTTTTTTATTTTTTATTTTTTTTAACTTGGTTATTTATTTATTGCATATTACATGTCAACTATATGTTTTATATAAACATATATTTATATTTAGCTACATACATTACATTATTGTTTGCTGCAAGTGTATATATATATATTTTGCTGCAAGTGTATATATATATATTTTATTGGAAGGGGATATGCGATGGTGTAAATGTTATCGAAGTGACAACCTTTCTATCACCCCGCGATATGATACCATGAATAATTATTGTTTGGTAACATATATTATATTATTATTATTTATTGCAAGTATATTATATATATATATAGCTACATACATTATATTATTGTAGGAAGGGGATATACGATGTTAGTGTTATTATTTATTGTAAGTATATATATATGTTTAGCTACATACATTATATTATTGTTGGAAGGGGATAAGACGATGGCGTAAATGTTATCCAAGTGAAACCTTTCTATCATTCCACGATATGAAAGTACCGAATAATTTTCCTTTGCTGCGTTATGTTGTTTTTCTCATTTTGCTTAGTAGTTGATCCATTACACTTTTGTTATCTATGATGAATATAATTTTATTAAGTCTCTAAGTTTTAAATTTTGTAAGTTTTTCCTCTATAAAAACAAAACTTACTTAAATATCATAGCTTATTAAATTTTACTGAAATGAGATTTTTATAATTTTTTAATAATCAAGAAAGATGTTTAAAATAAATCAAAACTAATTTCTCAAATTAATTTATTTAAAATTCTTAGATTCTTAAAATCTGAGAAAAACTAATTTTTCAATATTTTTTTCAACATTTTTCAACTTCTAGAAATTAATTTATTTAAAATTCGTAAATTCTTAAAATCAGAAAAACTAATTTCTCTATATCTTTTTCAACATTTTTTAACTTCTATGGTGTTACATGTATCAATTTGTATTTCATTATATGTATCAACTTCAAGATTGAATAATATTTCATTATTAATTACGAATATTTAATTAATTCTTATTTATTTAATTTATTTCTTTATTCTTGAATTGTGATATTTCATCATTAATTACAAATATTTAATTAAATTTTATTTATTTATTTATATTTAATTATTTATTTCCTTATTTTTAATGCTTATGCATAAAATCCAAAGTCCTTAATGTTGAAAAATGTGTAACTAGGTTCGGTTTTCATAACTATGAAATGTATTATTGTAAATGATAAAATGAAAAGAAATTATTATCCATTGAGTGCTTTTAGGGTTTATCCTAGGTCTAAGAGTCATTGTCATTTATTGAAGACCCTATGGGCACATTGTATCTTGTAAAGAAAAAAATATTTTGTCTTTAAAGTGTCAAAATACCTCCAAGATCAAGTCGGCCTACATGAAGAGCCACACCCACCCTTGGAAGATCCTATATAGAGAGGAACTTGTCCTCCATAAGATACACTCACTCATCTCATTCTATGTGAAGAAGAGGAAGAGAAGAAGTTGAAGAAAAGGGTATGAAGAAGAGGAAGTCGAAGAAGTCGAAGTGCTGGGCTAGATCTCTCTTTCTTGAGAAGATCGAAGTTAGGGTTTTTGCACTAGGATTCTCTCTGATTTGATTTTGGAAGAAGAAGAGAAGGGAAGGCAAGCGAAGGTCTCTTAGGGTGTCAATGAAGGAAAGAGAAGGCTAATCAAGGGGGATCGAAGTCTTCAAGAGAAACAACAACAATTGCACCAGTTGCAACAGTCGCTGGGAGACAAAATTTCAGATCTAGACTGGGAGGTCAAAGTTAGTGTAGTTGGAGGCCAGATTGATCTTGATTTTGGAGGGTATTTATCTGAGTCACTAGGTCATGGTATTCATCAAGTGAAGAATGTATAAGAAGAGAAGAGATTTACGGGTTTTCCCCTTAAGAGGAGGGGTTTTGGCCCTGGCTTGCATCCTATATATTGTGTCATTGTTTTTATTGTTTTGGTAGCTGTTTGATGTATTGCATACTGTTATAATAAGGAACAAAGTTAACACATAAAAAGGTAACACAAACAATTATCAAGTTAAGAGAATTAAAATATTTATTGCCCTATTGAATTCTCAATGTGGTATCAGAGCTAAGGTTATCTAAGGGCATCATGAAGATCTCCTCTATCATGAAGAAGTTCATCAAGTAGATTGTAAGCCATCTCAAGAAAGATATCAAGGAAGCATGGGAGTTCTTGTTTACTTCAAAGAAGGAATCAGTCAAAGAAACAGATGAAGGTATCTACTCGACTCTCTCTGGCACATTCCAAGATGAAGACATTTGGGTAATCAATAGTGGTGCATCAAGACACATCACTGGTCATTTCGATCAATTGAAGACCTTATCAAAAGGAAAATCCGCATACTCAGTAGAGCTTGGAGATAACAAGAGCTATCCCATGAAAGATATTGGATCAACCTCCATAAAGTTAGAAGACATAAGCAACATTCATCTCAATAGTATTCTATTTGTTCCAGGTTTGTGCAATAATTTACTTTCTATTTCAAGTCTAGAAGAGAAGGGTGATAGAATAGCCTTCATTGATGGAAAAGTTGTCGTTGGGGAAAAGACTCAAGTATAGGTCAAGACAAACTTATTGGCATTCGAGAAGGAAGACTCTACAGACTAATATCTCATGTGGCCCAAGCCCTATTACACATTGAAATTAGCTCATGTGAACTTTGGCATCAAAGATTTGGACATCTACATTTCAAAATCCTTCCCACTTTAAGTTCCATAGTGGATGGAATCCCTAATTTGAAGGAGGATCATGAAGGTGTCTGTAAGGGATGTGCATTGGGTAAGAATACAAAGAGACCATTTGGAAGCAGTGCTTTGCGGTCAAAAGAAATCTTGGAACTCATTCACTTTAATGTATGTGGCCCTATGACTCCTAAATCACTTGGAGGTCGTATATTTTATGTCACATTTATAGATGACCATTCAAGAAAGACCTGGGTTTACTTGATGAAAACCAAAGACGAAGTATTTACAAAATTTCAATAATTCAAAGTTGAAGTAGAGAACCATACAAAAAGGAGAATCAAGATACTAAGATCTGATAATGGATGAGAATATACATCCAAAGAGATTATAGCATTCTGTAAGGAATCTGAGATTAAGAGGGAGCTGATAGTCTTGTATAATCTCGAACAAAATGGAGTTGCAGAAAGAAAGAAGATCCATTGAAGAAAGTGTAAAGGCAATGTTACATGATCAAGATCTACCTAAGTTCACGTGGGGAGAAGCCACGAAGACAACTGTCTACATTCAGACCGAAGTCCCCATAGATCTCTAGACAATAAAACCCCAAAATAAGTGTTCACTGGAAAGAAGCCATCTGTAGATCATCTCTCAATCTTTGGGTGTCCTATATATATCCATATACCAAAGGAAAGGAGAAAGAAGTTGGACCTTTCCGGCATGAAGGTAACATTTGTTGGGTATAACAACTCATCAAAAGATTATAGGATCTACATGAAAGATGGACATCACATAAAAGTTAGTCGTGATGTCATATTTGATGAGAGCATAACATTCAAGAAATCAAAGGAACTCTCCATAGACTCTGATGATGAAGAACTTCTGGTATTTGAGGAGGAAGTTAATCAAGGGAAAGAAGAATCACACCATGAAGAAGAAGGTCCCTATGAAACTGTTCAACTTATGGTTATCCTTGAAACAAGGAAAATACCTAATTGGTTGAAGTCCACACTACTTGATGCAGAAGGTTATGGAGCAGCAACATGCTCATTTAGAGAAAGAAAGAAACCCAAGAGATAGTTTGGATATGCTGCATACATGACAAAACTGATAAAAGAAGAACCATCATCCTTTGAAGAAGATGTCAATCATCGAGAATGGAAAGATGCAATGAATGAAGAGTATTAATCAATAATGCAGAATGGAGTCTGGGAGATTGTAGCTAGGCCCAAAGACAAATCTGTGGTTACTTCCAAGTGGATCTATAAGATCGAACATGAAACTGATAGAAGCATAGATAACTATAAAGCAAGGTTTGTGGCTAGAGGTTTCCCTCAACTTGAAGGCATCGACTACAAAGAGACATTTGCTCCAACGACAAGATATACAACTATTCGATCATTAGTCTCTCTAGCAGCATTTATGGGATGGAACATCCACCAAATGGTTGTCAAGACCATGTTTCTGACTGGCACAATAGATGAAGAGGTCTACATAGAGCAACCCTTGGGATTCGAAGTTGAAGATAGAAAGGCATATGTTTGCAGATTGAAGAAAGAACTATATGGCCTCAAGCAAGCACTAAGGGCATGGTATGCTAGAATGGATGCATACCTACAAAGAATAGGCTTCAAAAAAAGTTCTGCTGATCTAAACCTTTATATCAAGGTTGTAGATGGAGAACCTGTCATTATTCTTCTATATGTAGATGATCTTCTCGTGATAGGTGTAGAAGGCCGAATTGAAGAATATAAGAATAAACTAGCAACATAATTTGACATGAAGGATCTTGGGCTGATGCATTACTATTTGGGACTAGAAATCTGGCAAGGACCTACTGAAGTTTATTTGGGTCAAGGAAAGTATGTGATTGAGTTACTGAAGAGGTTTGACATGTTAGATTGCAAACCTATGATTACTCCGATGATCACAAACTTGAAGAGACTAAGGAGTTTCGAATCTAGCCTTGTGGATCCTTCCAAGTATAGATAACTTATTGGCTCATTGATGTACTTGGTGAATACTCGACCAGACATATGCTCTACGGTGAATATTCTTAGTCAATTCCAAGTGGAGCCGAGGCATGATCATTGGGTAGCAACAAAACATATTCTGAGATATCTACAAGGAACCGAGCCATTACTATCTAAAGTATGATAGAAGGAATGATGTCCAATTAATTGGATATACAAATCTCGATTGGGTAGGCAATGAGAAGGATGGAAGGAGCACTACAGGAGGATGTTTTAGTTTGGGATCCTCCATGGTCTCATGGATGAGCAGAAAGCAAGACACAGTTGCTTTGAGTAGTGCTGAAGCTGAATATGTTGTAGCCTGTGAAGTAAGCAGAGAAGCAGTATGGTTGAGGAAGCTGCTATCCGATCTGTCTGAAGGAACGATGAACCCTACAATGATACTTTGTGATAACACCAGTTGTATACATTTGTCTTAAGATCTAGTGTTTCATGGAAATACAAAGCATATAAACAACAAGTATCACTATATCAGAGAGCTAGTGTAGAATGGGGTGCTATAGCTACAAAATATCCCCATGGACGAGCGGGTAGCAAATATATTAACAAAATCAATTCCAAACAAGAAGCTTGTATATTTGAGAGACAAGCTTGGTTTGGTTGATATGTCCTCCCTAATTGAGGGAGAGATAGACACTACATTCTTGTCTTCATTTTGGGAAGAAAGAATGGAGGATTGGGTAACCATTTGGCATTCGATACTCTTTGAGAATGTGGTAGGGCATTCAAGATAAGAGTAGTCATGCACTGATATTCTTTGAGGACTAGCTATCCAAGATAAGAATAGTCCAAAGGAAGATCATACTCTGTGAACACCTGGGTGGAGTATGTAGCTTGAGAGACAATGATTTTGGTGTCTATGAATCATTGGTCTCACCAGCATTGTGCTCTGATCATGCAGATAGAGTTGTTTGTCAAGGCCTTGCTATGTAACAATGTTGGTTGATATGATGCTAAACAAATGGGTTACCAATCCAAGTTTTTTTATGAGGTCTCTTTAGATTGAGAATGACCATGTACCTCTCATGAATACCTCCGTAGTTAAGAGGGAGTGTTAAAAAATGTATAACTAGGTTTAGTGTTCATAACTATGAAATGTACTCTTGTAAATGATAAAATGAAAAAAAAAAAATTATTAAAGCACGGGTTTCATGCTCAAGTTCTTTTATTTTATAGGTCAAGCACCCATTGAGTGCTTCTAGGGTTTTTCCTAGGTCTAAGAGTCATTGTTATATATTGAAGACCCTATGGGAACATGGTATCTTGTAAAGAAAAACATATTTTGTCTTTAAAGCGTCGAAATAACTCCAATATCAAGTCGGTCTAAAGAGTTGTCAAGTTGACCTACATGAAGAGCCAAGTCCAACAAATCCTCACTATTAGATTCACAAGTAATATGTCCCTCCACATGTGCCAATCAAGAGTCAATCTTGTCCAGGAAAAATTGATGATTTCTAAGCATAATTTTAATGTATTCTAAGGTGGTGAAGACATTATATTGCTCCAATTGCTTGTCTTTTGGGACCAAACCCATCAATGTCTTCATTTACTAGTGCAAAGCCACAAAATTTAGACACTGCTTCTTCCTGCTCCTAGTGTGCCCAGGTCCAGGAACCCATGATGACATATCCTCCATGATTTTTGAACCGAAATGGGATTGTCTCTCAACCCTCGCTTAAGTCTCCAAATTATGAATTTCCTTGTATTTGGCGGAACAACATTGAAGTAGGTGGCAACTGAGTTGTGAGTGAAGAGTCTCGCTCCTCTTTGCCTCTATGGAGAATTGCCACCTCCCCTCGTCTACTACACATTCATTGTCTTGACGACATAGCTGAGACCTAGGGGGCACACCTAGAGCACCCACTGTAAATTCCTCTTCTTGCAAGAAAGAAGAGAAAAAACTAGGCACGCCCACCACAGGAATAGGACTTCGACCCACTAAATTGTCCCTAAAACTCAATACACAAACCTTAGACTCAACAGAGGCACCTACATGGATAATAAAGGTCACGATAGGCTCCACGAAGTATTCACGCCCCAACACCATTAAAAAAAGTACATACACATATAACAAAGAATCTTGGATGCTTGAGACTTGCAGGAATTCACAATAATTGACTCTCAGGATCCCTACTAACCTATCTATAAAATTTATGCAACGACGCCTAAATTCCTTTACCCAGGAAATATCCATATGCCCAAACGTTAACAATTCCAAAAAACCCTGAAACGAAAGACACATGCAGGCTATTAAGCCTCCCTATCCCTTATCCACAGACTGAGACTGGAGCTCAAGACACAAAAACATTAACCCTAGCACCTCAAACTCATGCACAAAGCTACAGATAAACAAAATAGCCAAATGAAGAAAGAAATTGACCTAAATTTTCTTATTGCAAGAAGCAGATGCCCTTACAAGTTGACCAAAAATCTATGTACCAAGAAACTATAAACAAACCTATTCATCAAGGGAACTCCGTTGCTTCCTCCAACACCCTCACAAGCCAATGAGTTCACATCTCGCCACCTCAATTGTAGACCCAAGCTCGAACACCAAGCTCCCCATTATCACAACGATAATAGAATGCACGCAACGGGAGGTCAAGGACCAACACTTGCCTCCACTCAAACCACAACCATCAAATTCTAAACCCTAAATAAGCCAAGTATGTAATAGCAATTTCCAATTGGAGATCAACATGTTGTTGCATGGGAGGGCAAGTTGCGCCCCCCTTCAACGCACAAGACCAATGCCAATTTTCATTTCAAATTTCTTTTTGTTTCTATAAACATAAACCTTAAATATTCAAAGTTTAGTACTTCAATTTGTTTATAAATTTTTATGAAATAAAAATGTGATCTTAATATATTTAAATATTCAAAGTTTAGTACTTCAGTTTGTTTAATAAATTTTAATTAAATTAGGTCAAAACTATTTCTAAACTTGAATTTAATTAAATTTGGAATCCTTAAAATATGAGAAACTATTTTTTCATTTTTCATATATATATATATGTGTGTATATATATATTTTTTAATGTTTCCCAACTTCTACTATATTATATGTATTAATTTCAAAATTTGTGATATATATCATTAATGACAAACATTTTCTCACACCTGATCTTTGAAATTGATTAAATTGTTCATATAGTTTTCCACCTAATTTTTATTTTACTTTTATTTTTATTTTTTATTTTTTTATTCAAACATGACAACGGGGCAAGAAATTTAAGGACATGTTAAAACAAATGATCTAGGACAAGTGAAAATTGCCTCATCAACTAGTGCAGGGAAGTGGGTTGGGTCAATGCCAAACAATTTTGAGGCATTTAAAAGCGAAGACTAGCCTATCTAAAATGGGAGCAGACAAGAAAAAAATGACCTCAAAGGGAAAGTATTCGAGCCCTTCGTAATAAAAAATATTCAAACAAGTCCCCTTTGCAAGTATGTAGCAACAACAGACCGAGAGGAAAAGTAATTGATGGTTCTGCCTTTTATAACCATAGATCCACACCTCTCACTTGGTCATCTGATCTTTATGTGAAAGAATTATTAAGTGAAAAGAGGAGATTTGATGTTTTAGAAGCTAAAGAGCAGGAAAGAGATCATAAAATTCATGTAATAACAACTAAAAATCAATCTTTAGAAGAAAGAAATAAAGTTTTGAAGGAGCAAGTGGCATTGCTACAGGAAGCTCTCTTGATAGGGAAGACATAATGGCAACACATGAAGATGAATGTGCAAACCATGAAATCTATAGTGGAAAGTAAAGAGGTGGTGAATTTGGAACCATCTCAGGATAAAGGAAAAGCGGTTGCCCAAATTGACAAGGAGATTTCACAAAAGTTTCCCAAACTCGGGCTCAAGTTATTATCAATTTTACTAGTAGGGAAGAAGAAGCAAACATTAGGGTTGACAACATGCAATATAGAGAAAGCAAAGAAAGGAAAGACAAAGCAACACACATAATTATTAAAGGGGTGAAATACTATGGAAAAAATGAATGTACTCTTGACATTACAAGGGAATTATTAAGAGACAAGTTGCTTTGGCAAGGACAAATATGCCAGGCATGGAGGGTGGGTAAGATTAGTGGTGAGAGAGAGAGGCACATAAAAGTCATCATGCCTAGCATGTGTGATAAACATATCATTCTTATCAGGAAGCAACTCTTGAGGGGTTCTCACTTTTTTCTAGAAGAAGATTTAACTATAAGACAACAAGAGGAAAGGAGGGAGGAAATGTCAAATGTTAGAGCAACAAGGGATGAGGGCAAGAGAACATGGATTTATAAAGGTAAAGTTGTGATAGTGCGTTTTGGGCCCCATTCCAAAATAGAGCAACAAGATAGTAGTAAAGAAGAGACAACAAATTCTTTAGCGGGAAACCATGCAACAAGGTCAGTATGGGCAAGCAGGGACAAAGATCAATTGTGAGTCTTGTATGTCAAAACGAATAGCCATCAAACCATACCCAGGTTTCCTTAAGTTTAGTTTGTTGGAACTGTAGGGGTTACCCATGGATATGAGGACCTGGGTTAGGGCCTATTGCAAAAGATAAAGGCATAATTTGTCTCATAGAAACTCATGAGCATGAAGGGTGCAAGACACCTTTGTTTGAAGGGTACTAGAAGATGGTAGTGTGGAACAAGGCACCAGGGAATGGAAAATGACACAAGGGTATCATGATTTTAGTGAGGGAAAAAGAAGATCATTTCATTCAATTAGAAAAAGAAGACTCAAATAAACAATTAATTGGTTTAAAATATCAGAAAATCAAAATCACATTAGGATTGCAACATTCTATTTTGCACTGCGTTAGAATTGCAACATGTTATTTTGCATTGCAAGTGTCAAAAAATTACAAAACTAGAGGGCTTGACCACAAAGACCCCTTTGTAGCCTTAAAAGAAAATATTGCAACATATTCTCCGCTAGGTGAAGTCCTTATAGTGGGTGATTTCAATGCTAGGACCACAAGTGAGAAAGCTAGCATTCTTTGTTGTAAAGAAGATTGCGACCCTAGTTGGCTTACAAAAGAGAGTAATCATCAGTAGGAAAAAGTTTCGAAGGACAAGGGCTACATTCTCTTTGGTGAAAAATTGCTTGCTCTATGAGGGGCTTTCGATTTAGTCATCTGCAATGGTTTGACTAGATGGGAAAAATTTGGTAATTTCACTTGCAATACTTATAATGGAGCAAGTGTAGTACTCACATGGTTTGTGTGAGAAAATATATGACTTTTTGATTGGTGAACAAATTTGGGATTTAAAATCAGATCACATGCCAATTTATTTAAGTTTCTCTTGCACTAGAAAGAAGCAGTTAGGGTCAAAAACTTAGTGTGTTCAACAAAATATCCCAAAGGGAAGAATTCTTTTGACTCTAGAAAATCGTAATAACTTCAAAATAACATTAGAGAAACTCTTCGAGAAGGATAAAATTATGATCCATGTGCTTCATAGTCACAAATTAACACGTTTAATTCAAAGCGCACTTGCAGAGTGCAAAAGAGCAAAAAATAAGAAGTTTGAAACAAATTTCTTTGCGGTTAATGCTTGGTTTGATGAGGAATGCAAAAAAGAAAGGAGAATGTTTAAAGATTCAAACAGGGATAACATAAACCTCAAAGATTATAAGTAGATATTAAGAAAGAAAAAGGATGCTTTCATGGTTGCAAGGAGAGAAGAACTAATCTTCCTTGGGAAAAGTAACCCCAAATTATTTTGAAAGAAGATTCAATCGAGAAAGATGCAAACTAAAAATAATATTACAACTTCTAAATGGTTCAACTATGAAATACAACTTTATGAGTAGGATTCCAAGGTTGACCCTCCTCCCTTGGTCAACATTGATGTTGAGCTCTTCACAATGAAAGAGGTAAAGATGAGTATCAAGAAGTTGGTTGTTGGAAAGGAAAAATACTTAGCTGAACTCCAAGCAGAGTATCTAAAGTGGGGCTTAAAAATGATTGCACCCCACATTACAAAAAATTTCATTATCATCATACAATGAGGGTTTGCCATAGGTTGGACAACTAGTTTGGCAATACCTCTTTTCAAGAATGGTGACATCAATAATCCCTCCAATTATAGGAACATAATGATAAAGAACTTTTTTGGAAAGTTATCTGGAAGCATGCTATAAAATAAAATCAGCAAGTGGGTGGAAGAAAGAGATAAAAAAGTTAAAGGGAAAGCAGGTTTTAGACCTAAACATTCCACAGTTGACCATGATATAACTTTTAGGCACATCATTGAATTAAAAAGTTTGGGATAAAAAGGAAGATGCCTTTTGTTGCTTTTTTGGTTTCAAAAAAGCCTTTGACATGGTCCCTAGGGATAAGCTTTGGCACATAATGGATGAACTTGGGGTTCCTAGGCATCTTAGAGTAGTTATGCATAAGCTATATGAAGAGGTGAAAGTCAAAATTAGAACTTCAGCAGGGATCTTTGAAAGTTTTAGAAGTGATATTGGGGTCAAGCAAGGTTTCCCATTGTCTCCCACCCTCTTTGGTTTATATATTGAAAAACTTGAAGAGTGGGTAAATTCGCAAGGGGGTGACAATGTCCATTTGGGCGAGTTTGTTATAAGGATTATTTTGTATGCACATGACCTTATCCTGATTGCTAAATTTGCGATGGGTTTGCAAGAGCACTTACTTTCCCTTAAACATTTCTATAGAAGGGCGGGGATGCAAGTCAATATTAACAAAACAAAAGTAGTGGTTTTTTCTAACAAAAGAAGACATAATCAACATAAGTTCTACTGCAAAGATAACACTTAGGAAGAAGTTGCAGATTACAAATACCTCTGAATTGACATTAGCATAAATCTAAGTTGGGACGACTACAGAAAGAAAATAACTTTTGGGGGTTGGAAATCATTTTATGCTTTTCAAAATAGGTGTAGAGACGTAGAGTTATGGGACTGGTAGACCACTCAAACTCTTTTTGGGAATTTAGTGATTTCGGTGATTCTCCAGAATTGTGAATTGTGGGCCAATAGTACATCCGACACATAGTGGAAACAAATTGAGAAATTTTAGAACCACTTGATTACAAACAAGTTCAAAATTAAAAGTGTAGTTCCTTATATTATATTGTTAAGAGAAATGGGGGTTGCTCCTATTGAAGCAATCGCTATGGTGTGAGCCATAAGATATTTAAAAAAAATTTGAGCAAATGGAAGAGGCTAGATAGCCTAAGATTGTGTTTAAAGACATATTGTGCAAAAAAAATAGGACTTGGATGTGGCAAAATAACAAATGGTTTAGTAAATGGGGTATTTGCTTGAACATGTGCCCCACGAACAACAAAGAGGTAAAATATTTTGTTATGGATAAGTTCCACAAACATACTTGGGATAAGGAGCTAGGGAGAAAGAAAAAGTACTATATTGAAGAGTTTAATCCCACTCTTAATCATCAACAAAATGTGTACATAGGGGCCAATATTTCTTAGAGAGCCAAAATTCTTATTACTTAGTTAAGGACTAATTCTCATCAACTACGTTGTGAAACAGGGCATTGGAAAAGGCCAAAAAAAGTGTGGGAAGAAAGAGTGTATTTTTTGGTCTAACGGAAAAGTGGAAACATAAAAACATTTCATTTTAGAATCTGAGGCCTTCAGAGACATCAGGGAAAGTGATGCAGATATTCTAGTAGCTAGCTCTTGAGATAATTATTTAGCGAGGGTTTTGTCAAAAAAATGGGAGCGTTTATTGTGAGGCTTCATAGGAAGAGGGCTAAATACAAGAATTAAATGGCGAAACAATCTATCCCATAGGTTATCTTTAGCCTCGTGGACGTTAAACATAATTTCTTTCTTTCTTTGCTTTTTGACTTTTGTTTTTTGGGAATATATTGTCAAATATACCATCTCAACATATAAAATGAATGTAATTACCATTTCAAAAAACATTTTATTTTGAAGCACCATTTCAACAAATACTTTTCATCTCTATGCATCATTTTAATACTTTGTTTTCATGAAAAATCATCATTCCACTCAGGATAAATTTGACATATATTTACCCATATTTTCCTTATTTAACTTAAATAATGGTAGTTTTAAAATATACATGTCACTAATGATGATTATGTAATTTTTTACATCATCAATTTGACAAGTGACTACGTATATATATATATATATATATATATATATATATATATATATATATATATATATATATATATATAATATATATATATAAGTGATTTACATAAAAATTTAGAAAACAAAATAAGTTCATGATTCTGCTGAGCAGAGACTCTAAAATAAGTACCACTCATCTCTACCTTCAGTGACACCATACCATCCTACATTGTACACACTTAAGCATAAAGCATGAACAATGAACCCTGAAGCTTGAAGTCTGAGACTCACATGACATATCCACACTCATGGGCCATTGGTATTCTATATAAAACATTAAGTAATTTTTTTTTCAAAGAAAAAATCAAACTTTTTATAAAGAAAATAAAAAGTTACACCTGTAGATGCTATAAGCATTTTTGAAGTTTGTTGTTCACATTGCTGCAAAAAACCAGAACCTATATGAGGACATATAAAACACTCCCTCCCCAAAGGGACTAGGTTGTTTCTCTATCATCATCACAATATCAAAAAACCATAAGAGAAATAGCATAGCAGGGCCTCCCCAACATTGGAGAAAACAACCCTCCTGTAAATAAGTTTTCATCATTGTTTAACGAAATAGATCCAGTATCCATACAAAAATGAAAGAAGTGTATCGTAACCATAATCAGAAAAACAGAAACATAAAAGTAAATCTTTCATGGTACTGCTAAGTCCCTGCAGAAGATAAAATATACCATCTCATATGATATAGGGTGGTTGATCCGAAACACAGATCAAACCATCCTCATATGCTGATACTCTCCAAGTGCCCAAATCCTGTTGCAGACCTTCCTTAGAAAGGAAATATGCTGTGGTGTTCTGCTCCCTGTAAATGTGACAAACATATATGTAATAAAAAATAATTTTAATCTGTAAAATTTCTTCAATAATTGGGAACAAAATGTGGTTTTGTCATCTCTGACTTTCATTAAACCAATTAATAGCATTTAACGAATCTCCGAAGATTTGCACAGAATCAATCCCTAAGTCCCTTATCCAACATAGCAATAATTTCAGTGTTTGGAGCTCTGCAGAGTTGTTTGTTCCTTCCCCTAGTCCTACTAAGGCTTTCCAATGCCTGTGTTCATTATCATAAATGACCAATCCTACCCCACATATGTTTTGAGCATCCAATGCTCCATAAAAATAGGCCTAGGGTATACGAGGGTTTATTTGTTCTTCCTTTATGATTCAGGAGATTTGTGGGGAAGTAGTCAGCAGGAGGAGAGAAAAAATAGATGTGCATTTGACTGCAATGAAGTATGGTGTTGAGGGGACATCCCTAAATATCCCCTTATTTCTAGCCAACCAAATGCCCCGGGAGATGATGGGTGGAATATTTTTCGAATTTTACTCTTGGTTTTCTTGCCACTAGAGTTGCCAAGCCTCCATGAGAGAATACCCTCTCCAACCCTGCCTGATTCCCATGAGATTCAATGTGAGCTCCCAAACTTTTGAAGGGAAAGGACAGGTTAGGAAAACATGGTCTGTATTTTCTTTTGCATTTTTGCAAAGTGTACACCATCTAGGTCCATTCTTGTTCCTTTTCTGAAGATTATCCCAATTAGGGACTTTATTCCTAAGGAGACACCAAAAGAACAACCTTGCTTTTGTTGGACACTTAAGCTGCCAGAGGGATCTCCACCACCATTGCTAGCCTCCCTGGAATCTTCTATCAATCTGGTAATCATAGCCATAATTTGGGAAGTATAGGCCATTTGGGGCATGATCTGTTTTTGTATGATTAGTTTTGCTGTGCTAATAACAATTACAAATTTATAAATATGTGCTTGCTTATTACTTCTTGTCCTGATGTTTCCTTGGTTGTTTGTGCGTATAATCAGGTAAATTTCCTTAAGTTTAAAGTGACATTCATGAGAAAAATAACTTCAAAAACAAATATTGAACAACAGACATTGAAAGTACAACAAACCATCAAAGGGACACTTTAACACAATGTTTTTATGAAGTAGTTCACCCCTCCTAGGCTACATCTCCTTGGTCCAACTTCCATGGCTTGAGCCTCTATATTAGCTTAATGTGGAAAAAATGTTGTTTTACAAAGATCTATGGCTTTTGATATTTGCACCACTGTGTTCAGAATGTCCAAATTAGCTAAGAACCCTCTTTCTGCTCTCAATTTTGTCGAAAATTGGTTTCTCTAGGGCTCAGTTAGTATTTTCCTAGAAAAGATTCGCTAAATCTGGAATGAATCTAGTTAGCGCACTACTTTTGGAGGCATGCCCGAATTTTGGGGCACTGTGAAATCTGCTGCAAAATGAAACTGAGGGTTAACTGAGGTTAAACTGTACTTAATTAATTGTTAAACTAGATTAGCGCTAACCAAAATCGTAACCTCCAGCGGCTTTGGTGGATTGGTCACATGAGGAGTTAATGTTGCAGTAACCGTTGGAGCCGGAACCATCGGAGCGCTGACCCTTAAGGTTGCGGTGTTACATCCTTCGTGTTCACATGTGAACACTTAACCATCGCGGAGTAATATATGCCAAAGCCGTCAGTTCATAACCATAACCATTGTCGTTTGTAACCTTGTGTTTACATGGGGCTATTGCGGAGTGGTTAGGTTGGAGTCACCAGTTAATATAAATGTTGCGGTTTTGTATATTTGCATTCACATGGGGGGAGGGTTGGCCTGCAAGCTAGCCCTCCCCTAACTGCCCAACTCCACATTGCATAAGTTCAAATGTAAACAGTGAACTCATATGGTAAGAACCACATGGTAGTGCAAGCGGTTAAGGCGTATGGTTGGTGGGTAGGAGGTCTTGGGTTCGACCCCGACTTTCATAAATCTATTTTTCTCCACTATGTAGACCTCCAACCCGACCTTGAAGAGGTGCCATGTGGCGGCCTCCGGGCTTGCCAGGTGGCATTCTTCCATTGGTCTAAAAATCCACCAATAGAAATATGCCAATACACCAATGTACAACCCAAACAGATAATGCCACTTGTCCATCCCTGATTCACCGTTGACCTGCGTTGACCATGCCTAGTCACTTGCCACGTCAGCAGTACGGATTGCTGACTGTGTAGTGATAGGCATTTTTTTGAAAATTTTCTCTGTTTAGCAAAGCGATTAGAACACAATAACTTTCTCATACGAACTCAGCTTTCGATGAAACAAGTTGCATTAGGATCGTTTTTCCAAGACAAACGCGCTCGTTCAGGTTTCAAGCCATTCTAAGAACTTTGATTTTTGAGCTAAATACTAAGCACTTGATCATTCCTCCCCACTAGAAGCCTTTTGGACCCGAAAAGATACTATCAATTGTTCAACAGGTGAGGGTACAACTCCCTCACCTTCTCGGTCTGCAACCATTTGGCTTGAGAAGGATTTTGTCCGTTGAGTCCCACTCTAAGGTATTCGACAACCCCTCTCTTCGAAATTATGGTTCTTTTGTCAAGTATGAGATCTTGTTGAAGCTCATCTAGATATTCTAGATATTCTAGCGAGAAATAATCTATTGATGGTATCTGAACATGCTCTCCTTGATCATGACTCAAAGGAGGCTCAAACAATCTCAAATTCTCAACATTAACAACAAAGTATATTTGCATATAAGGAGGCAAATCAAGCTTAAATGCATTGTTGCCAATCTTTTCTAGAATTTTAAAAGGGCCATAACGGATTGGCTTAAGCTTTTCACCTTCTCCTTGAAGTCTCTCTTTGCTAACATATAATCAAACTTTGTCAACAACTTGAAATTTGTGATCAACCCGGTGTTTGTCATGCCTTGCCTTGTGGTTGCTTTGACTTTTCTCAAGCTGTTCTTGCAATGTATGATGTATCAGTTGAATTTTCTCTATGAACTTCCTTTCCTTATCGATGTCACTGTGACCCTCGATGGAAACATCTTTCTCAAAGATGAAGTCCAATGGCGATCTTGGCAAGTACGCAAAACATGCCTAAAATGGTGATGTGTTTGTGGAAGAATGCTCTGTCCTATTGTATGCATGTTGTATGTAATGCGACTGCTCATCCCACAACTTGGGATGTTTGCTGCAATATCCTCTAAGAAGATGAATAACTGTTCGATTGAACACCTCGGTTTGTCCATCTATTTGTGGATGAAAGGCTGTGCTATTCTTCAACTTTGCGTCCATCATGTCCCACAAATTTGACCAAAAATCCCCAACAAATCGAGAATCTCGATCACTTACAATAGAAGTAGGAAGACCAAAATGAAACCAAATGTTTTGGAAAAAAATATGATCTGTTTGTTCAACTGTAATTTTATTTTTACATGGTGTTAGTATGCACATCTTGCTGAACATGTCTACAACTACATACAACTAATCATGACCTTTCCTTGACAATGGAAGACCTCCTACAAAATCCATTGAGATACTCTCCCATGGACGTGAAGGTACCAGAAGTGGAGTGTATAAACCAAGTTTCCTATTGCTAGGCTTACTTGTAGCACATAAAGAACATCCTCTTATGAAACGAGAAACATTATCCAACATGCGTGGCCAATAACAATACCTTTGAAGATTTTCTACTGTCTTGCCTACACCAAAGTGTCCAGTAATCAATGAAGTGTGCGCCTCCCTTATGATACTGTTTCTCTCTCCTTGTGGAATTCACAACTTGCCCAAGTGATACAACAAACTGTTATGTACATGCTAATCCAACTCTTTAATTTGGTTTCCTTGATTCAAGCTTACATATACTTCTTGAAAGTCAATATCATTTGCATATTGTTCTATGTAACTTTCATGCAAAACAAAATTATGCTTGAGTATAACAGATGAATTTACAATGGGCCTTGAAAGCATATCAACTACCTTATTGTAGATTCCCTTTTTATACCTCATAACCAAATGAAATTGTTGTAGAAAACCCATCCATCTGAAATGCCGTGACTACTGCAACTTTGATTGTGACCGTAAGTGCTGCAATGGTTGATGGTCAGTATGGATGATGGTCTCCTTTCCTATCAAATAGTGCTTCCATTTCTTAACAATGCATAAAGTTCTTTGTCATATGTGGGATAGTTATTTACGACTCCATTAAAAATTTCAGAATGAAATGAAATGGGCTTACCATGTTGCAATATAACTGCTCCCATGGCATAATTGCTTGCATCCGTTTGAATCTCGAATGGCTATCTAAGATTCAGAAGTGCTAATACCAGTGCTGAAATGATATTTTGCTTCAAAGAATCAAATAATTTCTGCTGTACATCTCCCCAATGGAAGACTTTATTGACACTTGTCAATGCATGTAATGGAGCTACAATGGAAGAAAAATTAACAATAAAATTTCTCCAATATTGTGCTGCCCTTAAAAAGCTTCTTCCCTCTGTAACTGTATTGGGCTTGGGCCAATTCAGAATGACCTCAACCTTAGAGGGGTCTATCTTCAGCTCACATCCTCCAACAATGTGTCCCAAATACACTAAAGAAGTCTTGCCAAGTTCACACTTCGACATCTTTAAAAACAACTGTTCTTTTCTCAAGACATCAAGTACTTTGTTTACATGCATGACATGTTTGTCTCTTGACTTGTTGAATATGAGGATATCATCTAAGTAGACAATGACAAAATCATCTAGAAATGGTCTCAATACATCATTCATTACCCTCATGAAAGTAGCTGGAGCATTTGTAAGACCGAAATGCATAACAAGCCACTTAAACAATCCTCGTTTAGTTTTAAATACGGTTTTCCAAATGTCTTCTTCAACTATCCTAAATTGATGATAACCACTTCATAAATCTAAATTAGTTAAATACTTTGCATACCTCAACTGATCAAACAAATCATAAATTCTTTGGAGTGGATAATGATTCTTTACCGTGATTTTGTTCAGTGCACAAAAATCCACACACGTGCCAAGTTCCATCCTTCTTTGGCACGAAGACATTGGGCGAACCACATGGCGAATTAGATGGGCGTATGATACCTTTTCTTAGCAATTCTTGAATTTTCTTTTTGATTTCCAAGCTCTCCATAATAGACATGAGATACATGCCAATGTTCAGAAGTGGAACATCTTGTTGCAACTGAATCTCATGCTGAATTCCCCTCTTGGAAGGTAAACCCTTTGTTTCCTGAAACATCTTTCCATGCTTGCTTACCACATCAAAAAAATCAGATTTCAATTTATCATCACAACCTTCTAAAGATTCATAATCAATATCATTATTTTTCTTGATCATGAGAAGCACAAAATTTTTACTTGCATTTACTAGTCTCTTCATCTGCCCTGCATTAACCAAAGAAATGTTAAGCTTTTTGCAAAGGGCTCTCACTATGTACTCCACCCCATTCTTGAGCAATATGTATTTATTGTCATGGTGATAAAATACTGCTTTTCTATCATACAAATAAGGACTACCCAAAATGATTGCTGAGATGTCAAGTGGAGCTACATCTAACTCAACTTTACCAATGAACTTTTCAGTAATGGCGAACTTTATTTCCAAGCTCTCCATAATAGACATGAGAGACATGCCAATGTTCAGAAGTGGAACATCCTGTTGCAACTGAATCTCATGCTGAATTCCCCTCTTGGGAGGTAACCCCTTTGTTTCCTGAAACATCTTGCCATGCTTGCTTACCACATCAAAAAAATCAGATTTCAATTTATCCTCACAACCTTCTAAAGATTCATAATCAATATCATTATTTTTCTTGATCATGAGAAGCACAAAATTTTTACTTGCATTTACTAGTCTCTTCATCTGCCTTGCATTAACCAAAGAAATGTTAAGCTTTTTGCGAAGGGCTCTCACTATGTACTCCACTCCATTCTTGAGCAATATGTATTTATTGTCATGGTGATAAAATACTGCTTTTCTATCATACAAATAAGGACTACCCAAAATGATTACTGAGATGTCAAGTGGAGCTACATCTAACTCAACTTTATCAATGAACTTTTCAGTAATGGCGAACTTGAATAAACACTTCCCTGTAACCTATAAGTTTGCATTGTTAACTATCCAACCCAATGGATATGGCTTATGATGAGGTACAATTTCAAGGTTTAGTTTTTTTACCAAGTCTTCTGAAATCAAGTTTGATTGTGACCCACTATCAAATAATGCATCAATATTTGTATGATGTGAAATCACTCGCACATGAAACAACTCTATTCTTGGCTCTTCATTTAGAGTGTTGTTTTGACTATGTGATGAACTAGTACTTGCAACAGTTTATTTTCCTTTTGTAACCATGGCTAAAACCTTGGTCTCATCACTAGAATTTGAACCAAGGTCATGTTGTGTGGTAGCGACTGTATTTTGTTTTACCTTATTGTTTTGTTTCTTAGGCCTTAATTTGGGATGCAATTTCCAACAGTGGGCTTCATCATGCCCCTCTTTGGAACAATGTTTGCGTGTGATTTTATCCCCTTCTTTATTTACACTTGCATTTTTATTTCCCTTCCATTTTCCACCCTTCTCTTTCTCCTTACCCTTGAATGGCTTCTTCTTACTACCCTCTTCCTGAATTTTCTTTCCTCTAGATTCAAGATGCGTGGCTTCCACACATACCTCATCTAAGTTGTTTGGATTGAACATAATAATAGTATGTTTCAGATAGGAATGTAAACCCCCAATATATTTCAGAAGTGTATCTTCGGAATTCAAATTCACTCCTAATAACAAAGCCCTTTTCCTAAACTCCTCTGTATAATCTTGGACTGTTTGCCATTTAAGCTGCCTAAAATTCTGCCAACTCATAATGGCTTTTTGCATATAAGCTAAAGGATTAAACTGTCTTTTAATTGCAAAAACAAATTCAATCCAAGTAATGAATATCTTACCATGGATTCTCATTTCCTCTTGAGTCTTGCTTCCAACCAAACTAATGCAACTCCTTCTAGCCTTAATGAATCCAACTGGATCTTTGTGTTGTCTTCTTGAAGGTTCTGAATTCTGTAGTATACCTCCAATTGTTGAATCCAATTGCCCAACTTTTCTGCATTCATCTCTCCATTGTACATGGGAAGTTCGAATTTTATGTCCAATTTCAGTAATGGAGTCTTTCCTTTTGTGATTTTTGAATGAGTATGGGCATTTTCAGTGGTGGTAGTGGAAGATGATGCTGTGTGAGATGATGGAGATGATGGGGATGGTGGATTTGGAGGTAGATTTCCACCATTCCCTTTGGAATCCTTCTTCTCATCTTTTTTTTCCTCTGAGCTTCCTTCTCCATGTGGAGGTTTCAAACTCTCTCCAACCATTCTAGTGTTCCTCTCTTCATAGAGGACTTTAACCCTCTCAATTAAAGTGAAGAAAGCTTTCTTGAATTCTTCCTCTTCTGAAGAGGGACCTTCAGGCTCTCTTTCTCCAGACATAATGGCTGTGGATTCAGGTTGAGAAATTGGTACTGCTTGTACCTCTTCAATCTCAGTTGAAGACAAAACTTGAGGAGTTTAAAGTGTAACTGAAATTGGAACTTTGGGTGGTGGAGATTGTGGCCTTGTGGCTCTCCTTCTTCTGGGAATTACCTCAGGAGTTGCAACCCATAGTTTCCCTTCTCCTTTGTGCAACTTTAACCTTGTAAGCATCACAATTTTGCAACTATTAAAACCCTAATTGCACAACTCAAGCAATCAAGCAATTCAACCTTTACTTTTATACCAACTTGATTTGTTTTTGTATGATTAGTTTTGCTGTGCTAATAACAATTACAAATTTATAAACATATGCTCGCTTATTGCTTCTTGTGTTGAGGTTTCCTTGGTTGTTTGTGCATACAATCAAGTAAATTTCCTTAAGTTTAAAATGAAATTCATGAGAAAAATAAATTCAAAAAAAAATACTGAACAATAGACATTCAAAGTACAACAAACCATCAAAGAGACACTTTAACATAGTGTTTTGATGAAGGAGTTCGCCCTTCCTAGGCTACATCTCCTTGGTCCAGCTTCCATGGCTTGGCCCTGTGTATTAGCTCAATGTGGAAAAATGATATTTTACAAATCTCTATGGCTCTTGATACCTGCACCACTATGTTCAGAATGTCCAAATTAGCTAAGAACATCTCTTTCTGCTCTCAGTTTTGTCGAAAATTGACTTCTCTAGGGCTTAGTCAGTCTTTTCCTAGAAAAGCTTTGCTAAATCTGGAACGACTCCAGTTAGTGCACTAATTTTGGAGGTAGGCCCGAATTTGGGGGCACTGCCAAATATGTTGCTAAATTAATCTGAGGATTAACTGAGGTTAAAATGTACTTAATTAATTGTTAAACCGGATTAGTGCTAACCAAAACCGTAACCTCCGACGTCTTTGGTGGACTGGTCACACGAGGAGTTAATGTCACGATAATCGTTGGAGCCAAAACTATCAGAGTGCTAACCATTAAGGTTGCAATGTTACACTTGTTGTGTTCACATGCGAACACTTAACTGTCACTGGGTAATGTATGCCGAAGCCATTAGTTCATAACCGTAACCGTTGCAGTTTGTAACTTTGTGTTTACATGGGGCCATTGCGGAGTGGTTAGGTTGGAGCCACCAGTTAATATAAATGTTGCAGTTTTGTATGTTTTGTTTCACATGGGGGGAGGGCTGGCCTGTGGTTGGCCCTCCCCTAACCGCCCAAATCCATATTGCATAAGTTCGAATGTAAACCACAAACTCATATGGTAAGAACCACATAGTAGAGCAAGTGGTTAAGGCGTATGGTTGGTGGGTAGGAGGTCGTGGGTTCGACCCCGACTTCTGCAAATATATTTTTCTCCACTATGTAGAGCACCAACCTGACCTTTGGAAGGTGCCATGTGGCAGCCTCCGGGCTTGCCACGTGGCATTCTTCCATTGGTCCAAAAATCCACCAATAGAAATGCACCAACACACTAATGTACAACCCAACCAGATAATACCAGTTGTCCATCCTTGATTTGCCATTGACCTGCATTGACCATGCCTAGTTAGCTACCACGTCAGCAGTACAGACTGCTGACTGTGCAGTGACTAGGCAATTTTTTTGCGAATTTCTCTTGTTCAGCAAAGCGATCAGAACACAATAACTTTCTCATATGAACTCGGTTTTCGACGAAAAAAGTTGCGTTAGGATCATTTTTCTGAGATCGACGCAGTCATTCAAGTTTCGAGCCATTATGGGAACTTTGATTTTTGAGCTAAATACTAAGCACCTAATCAGGGCATATACCCATCGAAGCTCATATGGGCGGTCTCTTAACATGACATTTGATTGAATCAAGTCTCTTATAAAGGACTGCCATATACCTCTCCATTGTGGATGAATTTGAAGGGCTTCGACAGATTTCCAACCTTGTTTCCAAAGAGAGGACTCTTTAGGGGCCACAATCTGGTTGAGGGAGGTTATGCCTTGATTGTTTAGGAACTCCTTGATCTCCCTTGGGAGAGAAAATTGTTCGCTACATCCCACCCATGGATTGTCTCCTATTCTTACATTTTCCCCATTCCCAAGCCTTCAAGCCAACCCTTCTTTAATTATGCCTATTGATTTTAGAGTAGCCTTCCATATTGATGATGCACTGGCTGGTTTTTATTTACTTTGTGAATCCACTCCTCAATAGGTTCAATGTCTTTATATTTTCTCTTTACTACCACTGTCCATAATTTTTCCTTTGTTATCAGCCTCCATGCCGATTTTTCCACTAGTGAGGATGCGAAAATGGGGATATCCTTAATACCCCAACCTCCCCAAGCCTTTGGACTATTTTATCCCAAACGACCCATGGAAGGACACCCGCCTCTTTTGAACCAGCCCACAAAAACTACCCACACAATTTCTTAATCTGAGCTAAAATGCCTTTTGGAACCCATGTGAGGGCAATCTAGTAAACCAAAATGGCCATTAGAACTGATGTGATTAGTACCAACCTTCCAACCCTTGAAAGCCAATTATAGCTCCAGTGTTTAATCCTCTTTTCAAATTTTTCCAGCAGCCAGTGCCAATCGTGTTTTCTGTAGTTATCTTGCTTCAGGTGAAAGCCTAAGTATTTGAAGTTGTCTATCATATGAATTTATAGATAAGGGAGGCTTGTACTGACTCTGTTTATCTTCTCCACCGAGCAGCCTTCATAAGCTATGGAAGATTTCTGCTTGTTTATGCTCATTCCCATATCTCTTAAGAAAATATCAAGTGTGATTTTCAGTTATTGGATGTATTCTCTCGCCCCATTAATGAACAACAAGATATCATCTACGAAAAGGAGATGGGTGATGAACACATTTGTAGCTACTTAGATCCCTTTTATCTCCCCCTTACAATGATTCGCTGACTAAGAACTTCGGCTGCTAGTAAGAACAATAAGGGTGACAGGGGGTATCCCTGCCTCAACCTTCTCTGGCTATGAAAAAAGGGGGAAGAAGCTCTGTTGATAAGTACGTCAAAGCTTACATTTGTAATGCATCCCATGACCCAATTTATGAAACCAATGTCGAACCCCAGATGGGTTAAAAGTAGGCGAAGGTATATCGAACTAATTCTGTCATAGGCCTTCGATAGATCTATCTTCACAATGAACCCTTTTTTCTTGCTCCTTTTCATATTGTGCATGGCTTCCTGAGAAACTCCGATGGCTTCATGTATCTTTCTTCCATCCAGGAATCCAAATTGTTCTCTTGAGATGTTCCTGGAGAGGATGGGTTTTGTGCGTACAACTATAACTTTTTCTATGATTTTATAGATACAATTACAAAGCGAAATAGGCCTGAATTCCTCAAAATGCTTTGGATTGTCGATTTTGGGGATGAGGGCTATGAAAGTTGAGTTGAATGGTTCATGTGTTGATCCTATGACTCTCGATTCCTCCATCACCCCAGTTAATTCATCCCCCATAAGCTCAAAAATGTGTTGGAATATTTATACCATCCATCCATTAGACCCCAGACTCTTATCCTTCTGCATTTTTTTGAGAATTACTTCTTCTTCTCCCTTTGTAAAAAATTCCATTCTCATATCGTTTTCCTTGTCTTTCGCATATCTGGGAAACAATTGAGCCACTTGAATAACCTCTTCTATAGTGGCTTCTTCTGGAGATCTGAACAAGCCTTTAAAGTGGTCCCTACCCAGGCTTGCTATCTTGTCAAAGGATTTTTCCATACCTCCCTCAGGTCGTTGCATTTCCTAGATAGTGTTGCAATTCTTCCTACCTTTTGCGTAATTCTGAAAGAATTTTGTGTTTTCATCCCCCGCTGAGAGCCATTTTTCTCTACTTTTAAGTCTCCACTACTCCTCCATTCCACTCAATATCTTCCTTTTTGAAATTTCCAATTATTTGATGCCTTCCTTTTTCTCTTCTGTCTCATAACCATCCACCTCCGGACTTTCGAGGGTCTCTAGTGTTTCCTTTATAAGTTTAAGCTCGACTTCTTCCTTGTTCCTTTTCTCCTTTTCCCATGCTATTGTTGTCTGTTTCAATCGTTTGACTTTTCCTATGAAAATATCGGCTAATGACATGCCCTGATCAACAGTCACAGACCTCCATGTTTCATTAACTAAGCTATTATATGCAAGGTATTTTAGCCATTTAGGATTGAATTTAAAAGGGAAGCCTTGTTTTCTGCAAGACCCTTTTAGTTCACGGATAATAGGAAAATAATTAGAATCACCACCATATCCAATCGATTGTATGAAAAAGGTTAAATTTTTGACCAGATCCTCCATTAACAGAAACCAATCCAATCTCTTGGCAACCGAGCCTCTCCCATTCACCGATTCGTCCAAGTGCGTCAATATTTTATCAAATTTACGATGAGCTTCCCCATCGTGAGTTTATTTGTAAAGTAGTTAGCTAGAGGGTCCGCTTGAGCATGAGGCCCCCAAGTCTTCGACATGCCTAGAGAGAAGTTCATATTCCCTCCCATCACAAAATTTGGGGCCTTCATGAAGGATTTGAGAAACAAAGGGTTCCAAAATGCGACCCTATCCTGACATAGACCATAGACATTTAGGATATTTAACTCTGATCCAAGTTCAGATGAGTAAATCTCGACCCCCAATATCTGATTTGATCCCCATGAATTTAGGAGTTTTATGTTTCCCTCATTTAGTCCCACCACAAGCCCCCTCGATCTTCCTTTGGCTTCCAAGGTCACAAATGACCATCTAGGCATCATTTCACACAGAGATGTCTTCACCACGTCCCTATCCCCTAGGTTTCTTGTAACAAAATAACATCTGGACAAAGAGATTTGAATAATTCCTTAAGGGATTTACAGCTGCTAGCAAAACCTATGCAATTGAAGGAAAGGATGATCATTTAGAAACCACCTTAGGGGACTGCGATGCTCTAAGTGCCCCTTGTAAAGAAAGTTGTTTCCCATCCACTATGTCCAACATGGTTTTCAGTTGGGATTTTGAGAGATTTGACTTTTCAACTCTGGATTTTTGGGGCATAGAGGGCTCCCGAGGACTCCCCAGCCCACCCACGGAGGGAGGCATGAGTTGTTTTTTGTCCCTAGGCTGAAGGTTATTGTGGGGTCTCACCGAAAATGAGGGCACAGGTAATTCGTTGGGAAACATGGAGGAGGAGGGCACAAGTAATTCGTTGGGCAACACGGAGGAGGAGGGCACCTCCAGGGTAAGGAAAAGGATTGAAGTAATGATGCTATCCAAAGAATTGGAGATTTCACAATTGGAATTCATAGAGGATAATAGAGGCCTGGAGGAACCAAGCCATGACACAAAATCATAAAAATAAAATAGTGATTCAGATTCAAAGGTAATGGAGGGTAAAGGAATACCGACTAAATGAGACGCTGGTTCAGTATGTATCACTTCGTTCTAAACCTCTTGATGTCACTCGATTCCTAACCTATTTGGATTCCCCTGAAGACTAGGCATCACTTCCTCAATCTCTATTTCAGCTAGATCAGGGTCCCTCTGAATACCCTCGACCACTGCTTGTCTTGCTTTCTCCCCCTCTGCTGCCCCCTGATCATAAGTCCTCAAATTTCCCTTCTGGCACCTTCTTTGATGAAACCCTAATGGAAAATCCCTCGCCACATGACCATGTTTATGAGAATAGTGGCATCAGAAAGGAAATTCTTCATAATCAATTATAGGAGAATGTGTATATCGCTAGAGGTGGAGGTTGATTTTTTCCGCTAAACCCTCCCTTGGGTTCAATTTTACCAGTAAGCGAGCCACAATTTTGTTCTTTGTTTCCTGAAAAGTCATGTCTGCTTCCAGGAATGTTCCTAGCTCATTCCTGATGGCCCTGAATACATCTTCTATCCATAACTGAGGAGGTAGCGTCGGGAGCCATACCCAGACTGAAATCTCCTCTAGTTTCTCCCTTTGCACATCAAATAATGGTGTCCACTTTTTGAAAAATATTGGAGAAATCCTGAAACACCAATTTCACTCGAGCACCCATTCAAGCATCTCACCTTTACTGAAGCGAACCATGAAACAACCTCTAGCTAATATAATGAATTCTACCTGGGCCTCCGATGCTCCTTTCCATTCCTTGTCAATCTATTCAAGTATATATTGAGCCAAATAATGCTTTCCTTTGGCTCTCCCAACTAAGATCAAATTTGAGGCTTCCATGGCCTTGTCCAATTGAATATAAACTCCAAGAACCAAGTTGGGACATTCCATATTTTTCCTTATTACTTTCCCATTTTTTCACTTTGCTCCTATGGATTGGCCATTTCTTCCCTCCCTTGATGTCAAGTTTTCTTGCTCTTCCACCACATATTCCAGATCTTCAAAAATCATATCTAATCTCTCCTTTACTGATATAAACTGGAAGAATAATTCCCCTAAATTGGCTGATACCCATTCCGCTGAAGATCTGCTGTGCCCCTCCCTCCCATTGCCAAGAGGTTGTGCTCTCGTTCTTCCCCATGCCCATTACCCTGCTTGTCTTGTATGCAGTCACCGCCACTTCCCTCCCTTGATTTCCATGGATATTCATGGCTCTCCATCAACTTCCACTCACCACCAATGTCCTCATGTACACCCCCTGATGGAGTTGGATTTTTTGATGCGATTTGGGCCTCCTCCTCCCTTGTCCGAGGGACTAAATTCCATGTCACCGGTCTCTCAATTTTTTGAGTTGAACCCCTTTCCTTATCCCGATTTCTCAATACCAAGCATGATCTTATTCCTCCATTCCCCCAAACACCACTACTTTGAACTATGTCTTCCAGGCCTCCCAAGAGGTAAATGGGTTCAGAGTGTCCATAAACTGTTGAAGTGACTTGATTCCCCGCCGACGCCTCTGTTACCTAGACCCTCGAAACCACTGAAGACTTGAAAACCTCCCGCAAACCACTGTCAGGGCTTCGAAATCCCTCTGATGCATTGTTAGGCTTCCTTGAAACCATAAAGCCAAAACCATCCCTTAAACTCCGTTCAAACCCTATAACACCCTTCTTTCCAGCTGGCGACTGATGTGGAGGCCTGACCTTATCTAGGTTTTGCTGAGTTGGCTCTAGCCCCCATACATATAGAATATCCTCCGGTTCCTGTTCCAAGTCCACAAAGTCCCTTAGGCTGACCATTGTCGCTATATGGTATAAGAATGTAGACCGATATGCTACAAACACCCCTACAACTATTACCTCCTGCACTAGGTGCGTGCTACCAACTTCCCAGATTGCCTAAGCTTCCAACCGACTCCTTCTTCCTAGCGAGAATGCGGGTCATCCAACAGATACTTCGATGTAGTTTATCCCCCCTCCATTTCCCTGTCGCGTACTGTCCTTTGCTTTGAGAGGAGCTATCACGCGGTCCATGTAGGCACCTAGGGCCTCCCCTCAAGGTAAGCTTGGCATGGATCCCGTGCAACCCTAGCCGCCATCCTCCGAGTATTGAGAGACTATTAAGCAAAGTTATAAGTCACCTTCTAAACCATACTGATGCTAGAAAATGTTACCAAAATCAAACTGATTTTTCTTGTTTATGTAGGAGAAATAGTTGTTTTTCATTTGATTTTGATAGCTATATGTATTTTCTTTAGTGTTGGCATAGTGGTGATAGATTTCAAATTTTATAAAATAAGCCTATTTAACTGTTTGATTAGAAAACAAATTAAAATGGACCTATTTATTTGTTTGATTATAAAACAAATTTGTTTTATGATTGGATATGGAAATCTCAAATATGTGGTTACCATGGCTATGATGCTTTTGATAAATTCAGTTTGTACCTTTTAGATGTTAGCATGTCTATATTCTTGTTCCTTGTTAGAATATTATGAATTTATTCAAAATCCATGCTTACATATTCTTATTGCTTGAAATGTTAGAACCTTCCCAAATTTTTATTTAAAAGTGGTTTCAAACTTGTATTATTATTTATAAGGTCCTCCTTAAGTCGAATTCATCAAATTGAAAGCTAATATAGATTGTTCCTCTTCAAAATACATTATAGTTAAGAGATTTGACCAAACTACTTGAAAACTTTTCAAGAATGGTTTAGCATAATATGTAAAACCAATCAAGTAAATAGTGACTATATATAATTGCATTAAATCATTGCCTAATTTAACATTAAGAGTGAATATAGTTAAATATATTTAATCTTTTTAAAATAATATAAAACATATACATCTATAATATTACTTAATTAATACTTATTTTATAATCAAGCCAGAATTAAAAAAATCCCTAACCTAAAACACAAAATTTATATAAAAATGTTTTTTTAACATTTAAAAAAAACAACATATAATAATTTATATAAAAATGTTTTTTTAACACAAGAAAAACAAAACATATAATATATTCAAATGATGAGTAAAAATAAAAAGCAAACATCATGCGAAGAATAATTAAAAAGAAAAGGGCAGTTGATGGGTAAGAGTGTTACTCAAATTTATACATGGATTCCACTCAACTTTATTTTTTGAAAGTAAATATTATTTATATTCCTCAAAACTTGGTTGTGATCAACAATGTGCAATCTTAAATAAATATAAAAAGCGTCTAATTTTAAATGCTCTTCTCATGAGGTAAGCTTGGTAGTGTTATTGTTTTTTTTCTTAATCCAATAAAAATAATATATTTAATAATGAAGATGATGTTGAATATAAAATATTACAAAGTTTTTGTTTATATTTTTATTTTGAAAAATAATGTTATAAGTATCATCAATTTTTTAGTAAGTTTTTTGATATTTAAATTTTTTTTTATTTATAAAGAAAAATATTTTTTTTCAAATATATATTTTCACTAATTGTTTTTTCCTTTTTCTTTTTTATATTAAACATTTTTTTTTTCTTTTGAAAATAAAAATAAAAATATGAAATTAATAATTAGTATTTTGAAATTAGCTTTGTTTTTTTTGATGAAATGAGAGTAGGTCTTTCTATTCAACTTTTAAAAAACAAGTTATATAATATACATAAAACTCGAAGGCGTTGTGGTCTATAGATTTTTCGAGCCATACTAAGCCTTGGTAAACGAGCCAAAGGCCCACAATCTAGGTGGAGAGCCCACCAAACAAAACAATGAGACCTTCGTTAAGTCAACCCTCACCAAAACCATACGATCTACCTCCTGAGATCTAACGGTCGGGAAGCTATTTCGGAGAGCCTAATTGCACATCTGTTAAACTTAAATCGGACCCGATAAGCTTAATAAGTCAGCGATCTAAAAGATTTCGGGTATGCCAAGGAGGATAACCCTCGAGCATGTTATCTGCCCAAAATCCCCTAGATGCACGCAATCCCAGCCTTGTTAAGAAACTAGCTCAGGATTTAATAACCCTTACGGACCCGAAGCCTGATAAAGTCACCACTTATGTGAATTTCGGGTCCGTTTGGCCTGTTAACTGCCTTGCTGTTTGCCTCGCGAAATTCATAGGATAGCTTCTATTTCGTCTATCTACCAACATGTTAACGATGCTCCTGACATTGCTAATTGAGAGGCCATATTTAGTTTCGGTTTCATATGAAGATTAGTCCTGTATATTGTATCTTGCCTGAGAACCATGGGTTTGTAGATTACTGGGTGCACTTTGCCGCCCGAAGACCAAAGACAGATATTGGCTGGGTACTTGACATCTTGTTCGTTCATTTTCATGAACTGTCTCACCGTGTAGACTAAAATTCCTTTGTTGCCATTATTCTTCATCCTACCTGTTTCCTCTGCTGATAGAACTCCCTATCTGAAATCGCCTCTCTGAGACATTCTTCCCTCAATCTTCCCTAGGGCATCTCTGTCCAGTCATATTTTTTATCGCTCTTAGAACAGAGTACGCCTTCATTAGTCAAGATATCCGCTAATTTGTTGGTTGTTCGGCATACATGTATAAAACTAAGGGTCCTCATGTTCTGCAAGTGGGATTAAATACATTGATAGACTTGTAGAAGCCTCCAATGTCTCGAAACTTTGTTTGGAGCTGAGCCATAACCAATTTTCTTGATCGAATTAATAATCAATTCGACATCAGCTTCGATTATGGTATTATGTAGATTTGAGTCCCTCTAGATTTCTAAGCATTGCTCAAGGGCGATGAGCTCTGCCATGTTATTAGTGGCTTTCCCCAAATGACTATGAAAGATAGTTTTTATGAAACCCTTTACATCTCTTATGACTCCTCCATAACCAGCCATGCCAGGGTTTCCTTTTGAGGTCCCATCTATATTTCATTTCATGAAACCCTGAGGGGGAGGTTGCCAGAAATCCTAATCCGCTGTTATATGACTTACATTCTTTTTTTTGCCCTGTGGGAAAAGCCCCTGTAGATCCAACTGCAGTGGTATCTGCACATCCGAATCTCTAGGCTCATTCTTAGGGGTTTTTTTATGAGGGTTCCTACCGTCTCATTGAGCTGTCTTATTATTTGAGCCATGATGATCTGGGAGGAACCTTTCCTAGTTTTGAATATTCTATTGTTGCGTTCTTTCCAAACATCCCAGATTAGAAAGGCTGGAACTAAAGCCCAAGCTATGTTGATTATTTCATTATCAGAGAAAATTTTCCTCTAGTTCTTCAGAGTACTGGTAATGCTGCCCATGTCCCCGTCTGTTTGTCTGAATATTGAAGCTACCCAATTCCACAAGGTGGATATGAAAGGGCAGAGGTTGAGTATGTGATCCATAGTTTCTTCTTATAGTTCACATAGCTGGCATATAGATGGACCAGATACTCCTCTTTTCCTCAGGTTTTCCAAGTCAGAATTTTTTTGTGTTGTACTAACCACGTGAAGAGTTTGATTTTCATCCAGGTTTGGTTCTGCCATAGGTCCTTCCATACCCTATTAGGGTTTGGAAATTCAAACCCAAGGGACATATGTTTGGCTTCTTTGAGGTTAAAGTTGCCTTCATTGTTTTTGCCCCATCTTAGTTGGCCTGAAGATGCTAATGTCAGAATCTTTCTCTGGTCCAAGATGGCTGTTAAAGCTTCTGCCTGCGCCTTCAACAGGGAGTCATCACTGTATACCAGGTTCTTCCATATTCTCCATTTTCCCTCGCTTCTATCCGGATCCCAAAATTCATTTACCTTGAGTAACCCTTTGTTGTCAGTATCGTTCTTGAGATTGACAAATTCTTCTCTTAACAATTTTGGTTCCTGTTGCCAATTATCTTCCCAGAATCAAGCAAGGTTTCCATCTCCGATTTCCCAGAAACTGTGTTTTTGAACAAATGCTCTATTCTCCTAGTCTTTATTCCAAATGTGGGAGCCTTTGATGAGCCTTGACATTCTAATATGATCCCTTTCTTGCCAATTGTTTACATATTTCTGTTTCCAAATTTTGGCCCAAGGGGAAGCTGATTCTTTTAGCCATCTCCACCATAGTTTTGCCCCCAAAACTTTTTTTAGTGTTTCAAGGTCATCAAGTCCCAAGCCCCCATTTGTTTTAGGTTTACAGATCTTTTCCCAGGCTACCAAAGCCCATTTTTTTTTCTCTTCCCCTTTGACCCAAAGAAAATCTCTTTGGATATTTCTAAATTGTTGCATAACTCCTTTAGGAGCTAGAAGAGCTGAAAACATAAAGATCGGGACCATTTGGAGGATAGCTTTTGTGAGCACAAGTATTCCTGCTAAATTCAAAGGCCTGTTTTTCCACTTCCGGATTTTGTCTTGGAGTTTATTAGTGACAGGATCCCAAATTGCTTTGCTCAGAGGTTTGTCTGTTAGTGGTACTCTCAAATATTTGGAGTGTAGCATATCTCTTTGAAAGCTAAGAATTCTAGATATATTTCTCTGAATAGCAATGTCAATATTTAAAAATAAAATCCTTGATTTGGTAAGGCTTACCTCTATACCCGCAACCTTTGCAAAGTCACTCAGGATTTTTTTGTAGGCTAGAGCTTCCTTGACCGTGGGTATACCCTGCAGCATGGTATCGTCCACAAATTGTTGATGGGTCAAAGCATCTCCATTCAAGGTGAGTTTGAGACCCTAGATTTTGCCTTCTGATTTGGCAGATTTGATAGCTTTGCCTAGCCCTTCCATCATGAGAATAAAGAGGAAGGGTGAGAGTGGGTCTCCTTGTCTGAGTCCTCTTGAAGGTTTAAAGGTTTTGGACGGTGAACCATTTAACAGGATTGAAAAAATGGATGTGGTTACCAGGGCCATTACCCACCTTATCCAGTTATGATGAAAGCCATATGCTATTAGAACTTCCCTGATGTATGCCCAACTTAGTTTATCATAAGACTTCTCTAGATCAAGTTGTATAATCGTTCCTGTCTGCCTATTTCTCTTCAGTGAGTGAACCACCTTGTGAACTTGAATAATGTTGTTGAGAATTTGCCTCCCTTCCACATATTCAGTTTGCTCCTCGGACACGAGAGTTGGAAGAAGGGGCTTAAGCCTATTTGCAATTACTTTGGAGATGATTTTGTACACCACATTGCATAATGCTATTGGTCTAAATATGTTTGGTGTTATAGCATTATCCTGCTTTGGAATCAAGGATATGAAAGAGGTGTTTAGCGCCTTCAAAATGGTTTTGTTTTTCCTTGAATCCTCCAACACATCAAGGATATCGTGCTTGACTATGTCCCAACATGCTTTAAAGAAGTCAACATTGAAACCATTCAGACCTGGCGCTTTCCCATTTTGCATCTCTTTGATGACTTCGCTAACCTCCTCTTCATTCATTGGCTTGTTTAGATTATAATTGTCTTCTTTTTTCACCAGCTTAGGAATATGCTTTGTAAAGTCATTGATGAATTGTGATTTGTCTATGAGAGGTTTCTCTATTATTCCTTGGAAATGCTGAACCAAAGCAACTTATATTTCTTTGTGGGTGGAGTTGATTTCCTTGAGAATATTTGATTTTTGAGATCTTGTTATGAGACCTGTGATCCATGGTAGATTTATGAAAAAACCTTGTATTCCTTTCTTCTTATTTTAACCATTGTATCCTCGATTTCTGTTTCCAGAATATCTCCTCTTGCTTGCATAATCCTTCCCATTCCTGTTGATGATAGTCAGCTTGTTCCTTTCTCTCCTCGTTGAAGCCATCTGTGATGAGGATCTGATTAATTTCCTGTAGTTTCCTCTCAACTACTTTTTTGGCTTCAAATATGTTTCCAAACTCATTATTATTCCAATCTTTAAGCTTAAGTTTGATGTGTTTCAATCTTTGTTGCAGAAGGAACATTTTAGTGCCCTGAACTTGCATATCCTCTGTCCACCATTTTTCAATATTGCTAATGAATTCAGGATGGGTAAGCCAAATGTTTTCAAACCTGAAAGGTCTGTATCTTGGAGTTCCTATAAAGGACGCTTAAAGCTGAATAGGCTAGTGATTTGAACCACCAAAAGAGAGTATCATAGTTGAAAAGTCAAGGCCTGTAAGGATGACGTCCTCCGAGATAATAAATTTGTCTGGTTTTGAGGCCACTTGAGACTCTCCTCCCCTTTTATTATTCCAGGTGAAGATACCATTACTTATCTCTATATATACTAGCCTTATGTTGTTTATGAAATTATAAAATGCTATGGAATCTCTGCCAAATGATCTGGTTCCACCTTTTTTTCCGATAGGGATCTGATCATGTTAAAGTCCCCTCCCAAAATCCAGGGGATACCTGGATGTCTTTCTCTTAATTCCTCTAGTGAGGTATGAAGCCTGAGTTTGTCTTCAGGCTTTTGTGGACCATAAACATTTGTGATTAAATAAACTTCCTTGTCCCCCAAAGGTTGGATGACCACTGATAGATAGTTCCTGGATGCTTCAACATCTAGGATTCCTATTTTCTGAGGGTTCCAAAGTGTGAGAATTCCTCCTACTGTTTTATCTACTTTAACTTCTAGATATTCAAATTTAATCAACCATTTGCTGTGTATTTATCTTATTTTGTCTATTGAACATTTTGTTTCCTGGATAAATATCATATCTTGTTTTTCCTCTTTCATTCTATTGCTGAGATTTGTTTGTTTCCCTTTGCTTCCTAGACCCCTAATATTCCATGTTGTAAGCTTCATTAAGAAAGATTTGTAAATGAACAACTAGTTAGGTCTTTCATCTTACCTGAGTTGATCATGAGTTTCCCACACTCTATCAACATTTCATTTTTTCTTTTTCTTCCTCTTTTCCTGCCTGGGTTCTTGGGAGCTTGTCCCATTATTACCTCCATCATTTTAACCCCTCCATTGTCCTGACTGTCATAAGTTCTTTTGACCCCCGCACCTTTTGCCTGAGTTCTCTAGAGGAATAGCTGTTGCACTCTGTTAAACTCCTCTTGAGGTAATGAATCCACTCCTTTGGTTTGTCCCCGCTCCAGGAACTTTTCCAGATCGAGATGTTCCCTTTCAAGAATATCTCACAGATCATGATCCTTCGTTCCCACTTCGCTTGGGGTCATCTCTTGGTCCCTATCAAGTTCCATAGTTCTTGGCAGATCCTCCTTGTGTTGGCTATTTCAGGTCTATTCTCCATGTTTTCCTCCTTTTCCTTTTCTACATGGCTATCCTCCAGTTCTTGGTTCTCTTTATCGTGCCCCTCTTCCTCTTCTAAAATCTTGAACCTATTCTAACTAAGCTGCTTTTCCTCATTGTATTTCTTCTGGTTGTTTCTTCCTCCTCTACCTCTACCTCCCATTTTGGTGAAACTTTCCATTTCTTTCCCTAAGGTGGCTTTAATACTGCTCTCGATTTTGTTTAAAGGGCAGTCTCTGAAGAGGTGCCTGTGTTCATGGCATTTGCGGCATTGGAAAGGGACATTCTCATAGTCCATTACTTGCACCCATTCTTCATCATATACTTCTATAATTATCTCATCCGGTAGAGCTCCCGAAAGGTCAATTTCTACGCATATATGTGGAAAGGAGGTGTATTTTCCTCGTAGTGTGGCCTCTGATATTTTCAAAAAATGCCCTAGTTTATTGCCTATGTCTTTTAATGATTCTGGCTGCCAATAATCCAGAGGTAGGGAATATAGTCTTACCCATACCGGAACCGAAGTAAATATCTCTTGTTCCAAGACAAAATTCATCATCCATGGCCGCATATAGAGGCCTGCAGCAGCATAGAAGTACGACCCTCCTTCAAACACCTTGTTTTTATCCTCTATGTTTGTAAAAACAATTGTGAAGAAACCCTTGGATCCAAGGCACAAATCTATGTCTCCCTTAGGTTTCCAATGATTCTTTATCCATGCATTTAAAGATTTCTCCGTAGGCCATAACCCCATGGATTTACATATCACTGCATAATTTTCCATGTGCTCTCTATGCGCCTGTAGCACTGGATCGCTTAACACCACTCGGGGTGTGATGGTCGCCCTAGGTTTACATGGTCCTGCCCGACTTTTGTGATTAGCTTTCTAACTGTCTCCCTCTATTCCCTTCTCTTTTCTGACTTCTTCCTGCTTATCTTCCTGACCCTGTGCATTTCTGTTCTCCTATTTCCCTTTTCCTGAATTCCCGGTTTCAGCTTCCAATGGTTTCTTGAAACGATTGGAGACTTCCTGCCTGTAGGAGGGAGTAGAGCTCCCACCCCCTCTCGCCCCTCCATGGTGCCCAACACTGATTTTCCTCTGCAAACCCTAGCTTCGCGCATATTTTTTATTATTCGGCCTCCAGTGTGCTCTTTACTTTCATTTCTAGGGTAGGATCTTTCACCACCGAAATTAGCTTTGTTTGATATAATTATCTATTATTAATTTTTTTCATCCTATCATTAATTAATTAGCTGCCATATTTTTTTAATATGGAGTAAAATATTATTTTTTTCACTTTTTAATCTTTACCTCAATACACATTAGTAGTTATAATTAAAAAACTTTAGTTATAAACATTTAACAAAAAATATAGTATTAAATATTTATAAAATAAAAAATTATGCATTTTGAAAGCTTTTACTTAAAATGATATGTCAAATAAAAGATTTTTAAAGAGATAAGTGAAAAAATGAGACTTTTTACTTTTTTTTTAAATATATTTATAAATTTCTTGTTAAAAGATGATAATATTTAAAGTTATTTATCTAAATAATAATTCACATGAGAAAACCCCAAGGGATAGCTCAATTGGCTGAGTTCCTGTTGCTAAGTACCTTGCCAATTGGGAGGTCATGGGGTCTAATCTCCTTGATGTGTTTGGAATTAGGCTCTACTAAGTCTTTTTTCTATTCTACATGATTTACTAAAATCTCTTTCATCAAACCAACTTCTTGCATTTCATCTAGAAGAAGGTTAATAACATTAATTCTTTGTTGAATAAAAGTGGGTTATTTTCAATGATTATGCAATTTCTTTAATTCTTTGTTGAATAAAAGTGGGTTATTTTCAATGATTATGCAATTTCTTTAATTCTTTGTTGAATAAAAAATGGGTTATTTTCAATGATTATGCAATTTCTTCCTTTTTCTTCCTTTTTGTACGCAACATGCTAGTGTTATAATTAATCACACAATACAAAAGCAATAATTAATTAAATTAGTGTAAAATATCATAAATGAAAAAATAATAAAAAATGAGGTTTTATTTCATTTATGATATATTATAAATCTTTTTTGAACTTGAAAAGAAACTCAATATTTATCACATGAACATGTATCTATAAAATAATTAATCAATGCTTGCAGCTTTAGATAAATATTGGCAATCTCTTATTTCAAATATTTTTCCTCATATGTTAGCTTTATTGCTACAACATATAAACCAATAATTAATAATGTTTCCCTCCATCTTTTTCATTCATAAGACTAGAATTATAAATATTATTTTTCTTCAACATGCAACATGTATGTTTTCAATATCACTTGCAAATAAATAATTGTTGGAGCTACTACTATTAGGCTTTTGTCCATAACATGAAATAGGAAAAATTCGATCAATTTGTATATAAATCACGTGGGCTTCACCCAATGAACTTTTGACATATCACGTGAGTTTGTGACATACTAAACAATACCCCTAATTTGACTACATATTGGAAAATACCTCTAAAATTCACATTATTTAACCCCCTACCAATATGAACCCAATACACCTTCCCAATTTAGAAAACCCCTACTTTCACTAGATATTGTAGGTTTCCAATTTTTCATTAGCAATTTTTATACCCCTTTAAATTTTTTTATTAACTTTGAGCTCCATTTTTTATACTTGCCAATATAAAAACTTTTTACCCCTTTATATCCCCCAATATATTATGCCATTTTTTCCTCAATATATATCCCCCAATATGAACCCACGTGGTGTGGTATTTCTCCCCTAGTGAAGCCCCTTGATATAAATAAAATTTATTTTAAATTTTAATGATCGAGGTGGATGTTGGTGGCTATTTTCCTATTTCACTTGGACCTCCACCACTGTCTCTTTCAATTTTTCAGTTTGCTTAACTGTAGCACAATTTACTATTTTTGGCAGTTTTTCAGGTCCCGAACTTCCAAAGCCGTTTTGAGGTCCTAAACGGTGTTTTTTGGGAAAACCGAGGAAAACATGGGTTATATACCTAAGTTTTTCACTCGAAATTTTCAATCCTCAGATATATATTTCTAATGAGATATTGTGCACGTCAAGCGAAGATCATATGCCAAATTTATGACCCCGGGAAGTTAATCTACCAATTTACCTAAATGGGGCCCATAATTTTGACGCTTCATCTCCTAGGGTTAGGTTTCTGGATGTTTATGGATTTCCATTATTTCTCAATAATAAATATGCCTTCGAGCCTCATTTTAACACATTTCAGAGGCATGTAGTTGCAACTTCTCTTCTCAAAGATAAGCTACCATCACTTGAGCTAGTTTTTTTTTTTTTTTTGTAAGCAATTTTCAGTATTTGATATTAATGAAATGAAGTGTTATTTCTAATGCATCTCTGTATTTATGGTTATATTTGTAATTTGTTGAGTTCATGTTTAAGTTTGGATCAGTGGTATTAGAGTGGTCCGCTCTTTCTATGTTTTTTTTGCATGTCCCCAACAAGGTCGAGATATAAGGAGTTAGGGCTCGAACTGGTCGAACCTTTACAAGAACATACTCATAAATCTCAACTACTTTCCATGGTGGAAGATAAGAAATATGAAGGGGTAGGAGATCCTTTAAAAATCTTGCTCGAAGATGGGACTACCATGTTCCAATCGACCATAGAATGGCTAAGCCAAACCTCTCTTCAACCATTCAACCCCGTGCCATATTCCAAGCATGAATGTGGGACTCAAACAAAAATAACTCAACCAAGGCATACCGAGGCTAAACCACCTCACCCTCATCAAGAAACTAGGCTTTATCGTAATCCATCCTGAATCACTAGGCCAACACAATGAACACATGATAACAGGCGTTACCATGATCTCCACTCGATCACTGGGGTAAACAAGCATGGATTCCACCGGATTTCTCCACCTACATCGTGAGGAATTTTCTTGTATCCTAGTCTCTCATGCTTTATCACAATCCAAACTTGGATCACTAGGTGTTAAACCAAGACCCATTCTCCAGGCTTTACTGCATATCTGAAATCTGGGATTACTAGGACCAACGAAGAGAAAACCACCTCTTGGATTTACCGTATATGCTACCATTCATTGGCAAGGATTCCTAGGCTCACCGAGGCAACACAATCTTGGCTTTATCGCAACCCACAGTCTGGCTTAGGGGTCACTAGGCTAGTGGCTTTATCGTGATCCACTATTCTGTTCAGGGACCACTAGGCCATGTTGTCTATCATTCAGAGATCCACCCCACTTAGCATCGAATCCATCTGGAAATCCAGCTCAACCAAACATGAGAACCCCATCACACCATGGCTATCCAGAAATGACAAGGCTAGGTTGAAAAACATTGTTACACCTCGAAAAACCCATGCCATGATAGAAAAGAACTATATGTAATGGCATGCATGCCAAATATAGTAAGGAAAATACACATGCAAGTCGACACCTACAATGAATCTTGCTGTAGTTGATTGTGTTGGCATTATGATTCAGGTTTGGCGCTATGGCATAGGTGTTGTCCTTGATGGCAACTCACTCAAGTGGAAAATCACTGTTCAGGCTCTCAAAATGATTGAAAATGAGATACCCGCAGGTGCGCTTAACAAAAGCTGCGGCCCCGCAGGTGGCTCGAACAAGAAGTGCGGACATACCCGCAGGTACTCCGAACAAAAGGTGTGGACGTCAAATTCACTCACTTCAATGCAGAGAAGCGCACGCATGTAGGAATTTTTATGATTGATCCATGGTATTTAGTCCGAAGTACATGATCCTATGGTTTTGGTCCGTGGTAGCATCTAAATTACTGAACCCCGGTTTTGGGTCCCTTGTATTGGTTTTCTATGGTTTTGATCCATGGTTTGAGTAAGGGCTTGCCTATAAAGAGGAAAGGAGATCATTTGGCTAGACACTTGTGAAAATTGAATATCTTAAGATCTGAAATTTTGGGTGATCGATTTGAAAAGCTAGATCTAAATCAAGGTGAAAACTGTAAATTGTAAAGCGGATCTATTGATAGGTCGTGATCTCTTTGGTGCATGGTCAGATCTGTGGATCTGACAGTCTGTGGCACATTGGAGGACTGATAATTTAGCTCTATTCAGAGGGCCGAAGGTGATCCAAAGCGCAGGTGCAGAGGTACGCAGCGCAGCAGAAGGCGTAGGTGCAGAGGTACGCAGCGCAGCAGAAGGCGCAGGTGCGGAGGTACGCAGTGCAGTAGACAAATCAGGTGCGGAGGTATGCAGAGCAGCAGAAGGCGCAGGTGCGGAGGTATGCAACGTAGTAGATGGAGCAGGTGCGGAGGTGTGCTGTCGGGTAGACAGTGCAGGTGCGGAGCTACGCAGTCTAGACACAAAAGAACTACAAATATTCGCAGGTTTCTATTGGTGAAGTTGCAGACTTTTCTTGAAATATTTGTTGGCTGCCTTTTGTCTATTGCTGCAGAGTTTTGGGTTTAGATTACTGGTATTGCTTTTCTGGTTACTGCATTCTGAGAGGCTATTGGCTGATTCATTAGTTGATAGTAAAAGGAGATTGGTTGATTCACATGTACTTGATGATTATTTGATGTTCATGGATCTAGTCTGAAAATTAATGAAACATGGTCCTTGGAAGAAAAGAAGTAGGAACTCAGCTAGTACAAGAGCTAAGGGGGTTGTAGCTCCCTTCAGGAGAGACTGGAGAGGGTTGTAACTCTCTGCAGGTTGCAGCCTGCGTACTGGTAAAAGACTGCACTAGTACAGAATCATTCTAAAAGAAGTTTCTAATTGAAAAACGATAGAGACACATTGTAGTAGGTGGTTTTCACCCACATTGGGTTTCCACCTTATATCTGATGTTCTTTGGTGTGGCTGTCTATTTTTCTTGTTCCTGTTCATTATTATATGGTACTGACATTCAAATTAATAATCAACATCTGGAGAATAAATTAAATTATAAATCTAGAAGGAATATTGAAAAGAATTTGATAATACTGATTCACCCCCCCTCTCAGTATTATTTCCAACAGCTTGATCCTGCCTTTCCCTGCTTTATCTTTGCTCCCTCTTGCCTTCTTTGTCTTTCTTGCTCCAATGCCAAAGTTCTCCAAGAAAACTCTAAGTTTCCAAGAGTATGAGAGAGAGAGAATAATGAAAGTGCTCCAAAACTGAATTGACAAAAGGTTACCAACTGATCCTTAGAAGCCTTTCTATGAATGAGGCTTCTATTTTCTTAATTTTCCATTATGTTCCTTCATTTTCCTCCTCACATGCAACCTGTGACCTTTCACCTCCTTTTTCTCCTAATTTCCATTATTTTCATAAATAATTGTGCCAAAAATTCCATTTTTCCTTTCCAAAGCCTTATCCATTTTCTTTTCCAATTTCCTTAGCCATAAATAACCAAATGAACACCCCCTAGGATGTCTTGCCCAACATTCAACTTGGAATAAGTGTTCCATTCATTTGTGATTATTATTTTAACTTTTACTACATGTAATTTTCACCAGGGCTGTTATAAAACCCTCCCCCTTGGGGGACACCGTCCTTGGTGTTTAATCACACATATACCTCAACAACTTGCTGAAAGAAGATATACTACTCATGGAGCTTTATAACACAGCTCGATGCAGTACTTACAATGAAAGATCTGCTCAAGAGAGAAACATCATGACAACATGATAACATACCGCATAGTGGAGCTTTATAACACAACTCATTACAGTATTTACAATGATCATCTTGTCGAGTGCCAACTCATATAACATCATAACATCATGATAATATAACGACATGATAGCATAATAGCATGATAAAATAACCATAATGAAATGACACCCATACCGCATAGTGGAGCTTTATAACACAACTCGTTATGCTATTTACATCCATACACATGGGTACATATACCAACATCACCATAAATATAGATACCAAAACATATGCTAAATCATACACCAAAACGTATATTAAACATATACTAGTCATCATATCTAATCACATATCAAAACATCATATAGCATATACCAAACCACCATAAGAAAATACCAAATCACCATAAGCAAATATGAAACCACCATAATAAAATACAAAATCACCATAAGCAAATACCAAACCATCATAAGCAAATACCAAACCACCATAAGAAAATACTAAACCACCATATCAAGCCGCTTTGCCTCAACTAGAAAACAAGGAGGGATACATAGCCTGCATCTGATTCACCATCTCCCATATATCTTCATCTAGCCCAAAGTGATTCCATTGCACTTTAACTTGCTTGATTACTCGGTTCCAGAGCATGATAAACTTTTTCTGAAATATACATTGAGGCTCTGGATGGAATTATCCATTTGGTTCCGCCTGCAACACAGACTAGTCAATCACATGATCAACATCCTTAACATACTTCTTAAGCAAAGATACATGGAAAACATCATGGAATTTCACTGTCGGAAGTAGTGCAAGTTGGAAGGCTACTAGCACAATCCTCTCAACAATGCTGAAGGGTCCACAAAACCATGGTACCAGCTTGGCACATGAGCCAATCCGCAAGGAGCTTTTCATCGGTTTGAAGCACAAGTACACCTGTTCCCCAACTTGGAACTCCTTGAACAACCTGTTCCTATATGCATAACTCTTTTGCCTATCCTGTGCCACCTTGAGATTCTTCTTAATCACCTACATTTCCTGTTCCATGTCTGCCAACATATCTGGTCCAATCAATACCCTACTAACCAGATCACTCCAACTAATGTGAGTGTTACAACTCCGCCCATACAATGCCTCAAATGTTAGACAATTATATATTACAGAGCCATGAAACACATAAAATATTGCAAAAACACAAACACAAAAAATGCATAAAACAATAGAGACACAAATATACATGGTTCACCCAATTTGGGTTACGTCCACGAAGAAATAACCAATCCTTCCTTTTATATTATCCAACAAAATGAAGAGATATAACCTACAATAGATCTGCTTTAAGTTCCTCTTCGCTCTCACACAATTTCCTCTTTCTTTCTTTCTCAGAATACACATATACACAGCCGCAATACAATTCCATCATATATAGCAAGGGATTTCCTTCTAGGGCAAAAAACCATAGATTAAACATAAATTCTATTGCTAGATCATCTGCCTAATGAAAAAATCAGATTGATTACGAAATTACAACATTTTACAAGGTAATTTTACATCTATTTTTTAGCTTTGGGGGGCGTTGCCCACGAACCCCTTCCAGGGGCCCATTGGCCCCTAGAACTCCCAACCAGGGGGGATGGCCCCCCTGGACCTCTGTGGGGGGGGGGGCAGGTCTCCCCGCACCCCCCCATGTGGTGGGGTGTACAGTATTCCTGGGGTATACATCTGGCTGAAACAAAGACCTATGAATAAAGAAGATAATCATCCTCCACACCCAACATCAAAAGGACTCATCCTCAATGATTCCTGATAACTGCAATTGTATGCGAACTCTACCAAAGGGAGATACTCTTCCCACTTCCACTACTGATGCATTACATACATCCTTAACATGTCCTTCAATATCCTATTGAATCTCTTTGTATGTCCATTTATTTGCGGATGATAAGCTATGTTGAAGGCCAACTCCATGCCCAAACCTGCAAATAACTCCTTCCAAAATTTGGAAGTGAACTTTGCATCTCTATCTAACACAATCTTCTTTGGAACACAATGTAGTCTAGCCACATCTATGATGAACACCTATGCCACATCACTAGCTGAGAACATAGACTTCAACGGAATGAAGTGTCCAACCTTTGTTAACCTGTCCACAATGATCATGGTGGAATCACATTGCTTCATTGTCCTTGGCAACCCTGTAATGAAATCCATGGCAATGACCTCTCATTTCCATTCCAGAATTGCAATCGGCTATAGCAGTCCACCTGGATTCTTACACTCTGCTTTTACTCGCTGAAAATCAAAACATCTAGCCACAAAATTTGCTACATCCCTCTTCTAATTTGGCCAATAGTAATATCTCTTCACTGCTGTCAGTGTCGTATGATAATTCAGGTAACCTAAATATGGTTTCACATGAAACGCCCTCAATATCACCTTCTTGAGATCATTGCTATCTGGTACATATATATTGTCTTGGAACTTGACCAATCCAACTGTTGTAAGACGATAGTCCATGCCCTATGCACCTGCACCTGTACCTTTACCTCTACTGCCACCTATACCACTACGTGTACTTGTACCTCTACCATGACCTGTACCTGTACCTGTACTATAACTCTGTTGCAACATGTGCACATTCTCCATGTAACTGACATCTTGATGTCCTACATGCAAGATCTTATCCTGTAATTCCGTCCCATAGGAGCTCATAGTTGCCAAGTGATATACTTGTATCCGTCTACTGAGAGAATTTTCGACCTTGTTCTCTTTACCTTTGATGTACTTGATCTCGAAATCAAACTCGCTGATCATGGCTAACTATCTAGCCTGCCTAGTGTTCAGATTCAGCTGGTCAAACAAATACCTCAATCCAACATGATCACACATAAGCACAAACCTCCTACCAAAAAGATAGTGCCTCCACATCTTCAGTGCATGTATAATCGCTGCTAACTCAAGATCATGTGTCAGTTAGTTCTACTCATGCTCGTTTAGTTTCTGGGACTCATAACATACCACCTGTCGATCCTGCATAAGGACTCCATTAAGACCTCTCTTGCAAGCATCTGTGCATACTACAAACTCTTTGTCGAAATCTGCAATCTGTAGTACTGGTGCATGCGTCAACAACAGCCTAAGCTGCTCAAATCTAGATTCACACTCCTCAGTCCATTCAAACTTCTTACCTTTCCTTTGAAATGATGTAATGGGATAAGAAATCTGTGAGAAATTCCCAATGAACCTCCTATAATAGCCTGCGAGACCCATGAAAGATCTCAACTCATCCACATTCTAAGGAGATACCCATTCCATGATGGCCCTTATCTTCTCCAGATCTACTGCAATGCCTTCTTTGGAGAAAACATGTCCCTAGAAGTGCACCTCAGCCTGAAAGTAACTACACTTGCTGAGTTTAGCATACGACTGATGCTCTCTCAACAACCTCAATGCTGCTGCTAAGTGGTCGACGTGTTCTTCCTCATTTTTAGAACATACTATTATATCATCAATGAACACAATAACAAACTTATCCAAATATGGACATAACACACTATTCATCAAACACATGAATGTAGCTAGAGCATTATTTAAGCCAAATGGAACAACAAAAAACTCATAATGCCCATACCTAGTCCTAAACGCAATCTTGTAAATTTCCTCCTCTTTGATGTGTACTTGATGTTATCCAAATCTCAATTCAATCTTCAAGAACATTGCTGCTCCTTTCAGTTGATTGAACAAGTCATCGATCCTTAGTAAAGGATATATGTTCTTGATAGTCACCTTTTTCAACTGCTTATAATCAATGCATAGTTTGAGAGTACCATATTTCTTTTTCACAAACAAGACTAGTGCACTCCATGGTGATACACTTGGCTAATGTATTCCTTGTCCAAAAATTTCCTTTAGTTGTAATATTAACTCAACCAACTCAAGTGTGCTCATCCTGTAAGGTGCTTTTGATGCTGGAGTTTCCCCTGGCAGTAGCTCAATCGAAAAGTCTACTTCCCTGTGAGGTGGCAACTCTATAATGTCCTCAAGGAATAGATACTGAAACTGCTGCAACACTAGATATTTGTTCAAAACATCTGCATCCTCAACCTTCTTACCCTTATCACTAGAAATTTGTACTACAAATAGCTTGTACCCTTTCCTGCGGCTATGCTTTGCTTGCATAGCTGTAACCATCCTAACTGATGTGGCTTTCTTCTTACCTTGCAAGACCCTTGGTTCTCCATTATCATCAACACACTCAACCTTGGTTCTATTTAGATACAACTAATCCATGCCCAATGGAAACACATTCAAATGTGCTACTATAGGCATACCATTTAAATCAAATGCACAAGCTCTTACCCAGTGATGAACTCGCTTCTTTGTACCTGTAGCCAACTATACTAACCACGTATTTGCATACAATTCCTTATTCAAACCACACTTATCCACCAAGTCAGGACTAACATAGCTATAATTAGATTCAGGGTCAATCAAAATAGAAATAACTTGATCACAAAGCTTACTGTCTATCTCAATGATAGATTCCTGGTGTTCTGCCTGCCTGTTGTCTAATGTTGCATAGATACATGGAATACTCTGACCAACGTCCCCAACAGTCTGTGCCTCCTGTGCACTGTATATCTATGGTTTGCCTCCCTAATTATGTGGACAATCTCTCTTAAGGTGTTCCTTGCCACATGTCCAACACTCCAACTGACCAATACCAACACCTCTATGTTACTACTATGATTCATGTCCCTGTCTAGCTACATTAAATCTCTTTTGCGGTGCCACATTTTCTTTCTCATCTGCATGCTAAGGCCTTATCCTCTTAAGCTTCCATTTACGTTTACCTTTGTCCTTCCTTTCCATCCATTCTGAGATTCATTCTTATGCTTTTATTGTTCATAACAATGCTTTTGTTTCCCAGTAACTTCCTCAAGTGATCGAGGTTCATCATACTCAATCTGATCTCTAAATACTAATGGAAAACCACTGAAAAATATATAAACTTTAGTATTCTCATTAGTAAGATATGGTACATACCTCAATAGTTCCAGAAACTTGGTCATGTACTCTTCATCTGTCATTGATCCCATCTTTAACTCATAGAATTCTTTTGGCTTAATGTCATAGTACCTTTTAGATGAGTAATTCTTCCTGAAAAGTCTTCGGAACTCCTACTAGCTCAAGTCATCTATCCTAATGTCTCTAACCCTCTTAACATCTTCCCACTAGATATCTGCTTTACCTTTCAAGCTGAAGGTAGCTATGATAGCCTTCACGTTATCCGTGTACTGATGCAACTCAAAGAATTTGTTCATCCCAAGTATCCAAGCCTCTGCATCTTCCGAATTCTTCACATCTCCATCAAACGTAGGTGGTTTTTCTTTATTGAACTCATCCAACAAGTATCCCTTATTATTCCTCTTATAAGGATGACAGCGATGACAGTCATGATGTCTATCAGAACCAAAACTAGAATAATACCTGTACTCATCCCCCCTCCTTTCCAGAGTGTCCAACAACCTGCCGTATCTCACTGTATCGATCTATTTGACTTGTGTCTACCTGGAGATCTACTGCCATATGCCCCATTGGTTTTATCCTCATGTCCATGGTTGATCCAAAGCGGCCCTTCTCACTACAAGTCTCACAAACCTTGAAGAAGTATAACATTCACCTCTGCCCACTTCTCTTTTGCTTGTATGATCCGATCATTATCCACCTTACAACTCCTTATCCCTTCCTTCAAACTTCTCAATGTAACTACCAAATCTGAAGAGTTCCCAACACCATACTTCTCTTAGGATTCATAGGGAGAGTCGTTGTAGTCAACCATCTTTCTAGCCATTTGATCTTTCTTCCTGCAATGCATAATATGTCAAATAAACTAAATCACAATAAATCGACGTACCTCAGTATAGCTCAGGGAGGATACCTTGTCTCCAAGATCACTAGATCAATGTGATATGTGTATAACATAATCATAACAAAATATAGACATACACAAGTAAATGTATCAAAACATAAACATCACTTTAACTAGGATCCAATCATCAATGCAAGGCCATATCAACATGCATGCTATGACCTCATGCATGACAACAACCATTACTCCATTATACACATTGCCACATACAACCAACAATATGCATAAGCAATGCCTAACCAACTACACACACACATAAACACATGTAATTGAGCATAATCAATCCTTGTAATCAACCTACAAGAATGATACATGCAATCAAAATACTCAAGGATGTAACCTAAAATACAAGGATGTAAGTAGGTGACATAAATCAACATGTAAGTGACATATAATCCATATGAAATCAATCATGTACTTATGACAAATATATTTCGAAAGATAAACATCAAATTCTCTATGATAACCATACTACAACCCTAATCCATCATTAAGGAAATGCAACAAGTATATAAGTGTAAGAGACACACATGCAACTGACATGCATGCATAACTAACACATTCAACCCATCTAGTCCAAGAGTTGAACCATGCTCTGATACCACTCTGTAACACCCTCCTCCCACATCCACCCAAGTAACCATGTCAACTAGGGTAAAACATGAGATGAGAGGTTCCTATGATCATATTTGACCTCTTAGGTGACCTTAAGGAAGTGGAATCCACGAAAAGTCACACACAGTCATCCAACATTTACAAAAGAACCCTTAGGAGACAAGTCAACCACTTAGACATCCTGTCCCTCGGTCCCACTGATGTCCTGGACCTCTGAGGCCATAGATACTCTTATGCTATGGGAAAGGGAGTGATGAGAAACCCAAAGTCACTCTCATAGGCCTTCCTACCAGCAACTATGGGCTAAAGTTTCTAGTTCTGTGCCAACAACCCCAAGATTTAATACACGTTTTTAGGTCCAGAGCCCAGGCCATTGCCCAGAATGGACAGATAAATCAGAATCAATAAAAGTATAGGTAAACAATGATACAAAATAAATAAGTTGATAAGAATCTTAACCAGACCCCTACTAGCCATGACAAACATTTCGTTAAACATATCATAAACATGTAACCTACAAGTGTAAACAACATAATTAAGTGTAGGGATCTCATACTTATCTGAGAATCACTATGAACCATTATTCCCTCATGCCAATTGTTGCATTATCCTCTATTAGGTCATAAACACATTATCCATTCATATACAAGTAAAAACATGATGAGAGCCATAGATAACTGCTATCATAAAATATGCATATAACCAACATAATAGGAACAAAAATACAATAAACATGTCAACCATCAAAATCCATATATACATCAGTACATTTGCACATATAAATCAAGAGAATGAATTTCTCATCAATGAATCCAATCAACCAACTGGAGATGGGACTACCATGTTCCACCTGACCATAGAATGGTTGAGCCAAATCTCTCTTCAGCCATTCACCCCCCTGCCATATTCCAAGCATGAATGTGGGACTAAAACCAAAAGAATTAAACTAGTGCATACTGAGACTAAACAACCTCACCCTCATCAATAGAAATGAGGCTTTACCGTAATCCATCCCGTATCACTAGGCGAACATAATGAACACATAATAATAGGCTTTACCGTGATCTCCACTCGATCACTAGGCCAAACAAGTATGGATTCCACTGGATTTCTCCACCTAGACTGTGAGGAATTTTCCTGTCTCCTAGTCTCTCATGCTTTATTGCAATCCAAACCCAGATCACTAGGCCCTAAACTGAGACCCACTCTTATGCTTTACCGCATATCTGAAACCCAGGATTACTAGGCCTAATGGAGAGAAAAACACCTCTTGGCTTTACTGTATATCCTGCCATTCACCAGCAAGGATTCTTAGGCTCACCGAGGAAAGACAATCCTGGCTTTACCACAACCCACAATCTGGCTTAGGGGTCACTAGGCCAGTGGATTTTCTGTGATCCACAGTCCAGTTTAGGGATCACTAGGCATGTGCTCTAGCATTTAGAGATCCACCGCACTCAACTTCGAATCGATCTAGAAATCCAACTCAACCAAACATGAGAACTCCATCACACCATGGCTATCTAGAAATGAAAAGGCTAGGTTGAAAAACAATGTTACACCTGGAAAAACCCATGACATGATAGAAAAGAACCACATGCAATGCCATGCATGCCAAATATAGCAAGGAAAATACCTGAAATGAAGCCCACTGTAGCTGCTTGATCCTCCCTTTCCTTGCTTTATCTTTGCTTCCTCTTGCCTTCTTTTCCTTTCTTGCTCCAATGCCAAAGTTCTCCAAGAAAACTCTTAGGGTCCAAGAGAATGAGAGAGAGAGAATAATGAAAGTGGTCCAAAACTACACTGACAAAAGGTTACCAACAAATCCCTAGAATCCTTTTTATGAATGAGACTTCTGTTTTCTTCATTTTCCATTATTTTCCTTCACTTTCCTCCTCACATGTAACCTGTGACCTTTCACCTCCTTTTTCTCCTAATTTCCATTATTTTCATAAATAATTGTGCCAAAAATGCCATTTTTCCTTTTCAAAGCCTTAGCCATTGCCTTTGCCAATTTTCTTAGGCATAAACTACCAAATGAACACCCCCTAGGATGTCCTTCCCAACATTCAACTTGGAATAAGTGTCCCATTCATCCGTGGTTATTGTTTTTAACTTTTACTATATGGAATTTTCACCAGGGTTGTTGCAACATCCTCACTATTTTCAGCCGCACCCACTTGGAATTCATTCTAGCATGCCATCAAGGAGAAGTACTACCCTGTTGGGAGCTATGAGGATAAATACATAAAGTGGACCATGCTGCGGTAGGGAAGGAACCAAGATGTGTCAAATTTTACCATTGTTTTTCATACCCTTCGCATGAAGTTGGGCATCAAGGATTCTAAGCAGCATTTGGTACTCAAGTACCATGAATGTCTACACAAGTCCATCTAGGACGAGATGGAGTTCCTGGACATCTCTTCACTCAACACGGTGTACCGATATGCTGTCAAAATTGAGCAGATGTTTAAACAAAAAAATAAAGACTTTGGATCTGGGAATCAGAAGCAAGGGAAAGGCGCCCCCAAACCGCAGAGAAAAAGACAAAGCCAAGGCAGGGTGACCTTGGATAACCACTGAAGCCGCAAGCAAAGAACAACACCACGAAGATAAAAAAGGAAATAGGAAAGTGGTGTGAGTTCCATAAGAGCTCCACTCACAACACAAGTGAGTGTCAAACCAAGCAATCACTGGTGGTTGAGCTGAAGGCTTCCGAATCAGACGCATGTTTCCACTCTGAGTTAGAACCAAATAAGGGGATTGAAAAAGGGAAATATATCATTGACGTGAAGCCTAGTGCCACCATGGACACCACCAAGATCCATAAAATTGAGCCTGAAGATCCAAAGGAGGGGGAATGCCTATTCCACTCACAGATGTGGGTGAAGGTTTCTCCACTATAGTTCATTGTCAACAATGGGAGCCAAAAGAACCTCATTTCAATAGAGGTCATGAAGCAGCTGGGCCTACTGATTACAACATATCCACAACTGTACACCATTGGGTTGCGTCAACAAGCTATTCCTACTTCCTTACAACATAAAGTCCTTCATAGATGACGCATTGTGTGATGTTACTCCTCTTGAAGTTTGTGATGTATTATTAGGAAAACCATACTTGTGGAAGCGACATGCTGTATATGAGTCTAAACCTTGCTTTATTATTATTTATTTGGGTAATAAGTTAAACAGGATACCAGAGGTAGCCCTACTTACCACCATCTCTTTGATCTCTGCTAAGCAATGTAATAAGATCATCTCCTAGACTGGGAAATTTGTTTTCTTTCTGATTCTCTCTCAAAGTAAGGGGAAGATTGTAGCCACATCCATGGCCCTCAGGAAGGGTTCTTCCACTTAGTAGAAGCATGTGGATACAGTCGTGGAAGAATATAGGACATCTTCTCCTCACCCATAGGAGTACCCTTGCGCTATCAGGTCAAGCATTTGATCGATATGACTCTCAGAGCTCCTCTACCCAACAAGCCGATATATCGCCACTCCATTATGTTAATGACGAGATCAAGAGGAAAATCCAAGAGTTTTCGCATAAAGCACACATCCACCAGCAAGTTCATGAAATCTTGGAGAATTCAAATGTCGAGTATAAGTGTTACAACCTTGGTGAAAATTCCATGTAAAAAATATATAAGACCGTGGTTGATGGGACACGTATTCCAAGCTGAATGGTGGGGGAAAAATCCTAGTGGGTGTTGATTCGGTTTATTATGGCTAAGGAAATTGGTAAAGGAAATGGAAAAGGCTTTGGAAAGGCATGAGGCATCAATTGGAATTTTATTTATGAAAATAATGGAATTTAGGAGAAAAATGAGGTAAAAGGTCATATGTTGCATGTGAGGAGGAAATTGAAGGAAAATAATGGAAAATGAAGAAAATATAGGCCTCATTAATAAAAAGGCTTATGAGGATTAGTTGGTAGTCTTAATCTGTTAAGTTTTGGATCTCTCTCATTATTCTCTCTCTCTCTCATACTCATGGAGACTTAAAGTTTCTTGGAGCACTTTGGCATTGGAGCAAGAAAGGAAAAGAAAGCAAGAGGAAGTATGGAAACGTAGGATCAAGCAACCACAACAAGATTCATTCCATGTATCGATTTTCATGTGTATTTTACTTGTTATATTTGGCATGCATGGTATTTCATGTGTTTATTTTCTATAATGGCATGGGTTTTTCCAGGTGTGATAGTGTTCATCAGCCTAGCCTTACCATTTTCTAATAGCCTTGATGAGACAGGTTATCATATTCGGTTAATGTGGGATGGCTAGATGGATTCAACGTTGAGTGGTGTGGATCTCTAAAAATACAAACACATGGCCTAGTGGTCCTTGAACTAGACTGTGGATCATGGTAAATCCACTGGCCTAGTAACCCCTGAGCCAGACTATGGGTTGCGAGAAAGCCAAGCTTGTGTGCCTCGGTGTTCCTAGGAATCCTTGCCGGTGAATGGTGGGATATATTGTAAAGCCAAGAGGTGGATTTCTCTCCATTGGGCCTGGTAGTCTCAGGATTGGATCTATGGTAAAGCCTAGAGAGTGTGCCTCGATGTAGGGCTTAGTGTTCCCTAGATCGTATTGTGGATTAAGGTAAAGCCTGAGAGACTAGGAGGCACTCAAATTCCTCACGCTTTAGATGGAGAAAATTGGTGGCATCCTTGCTTGTTTGGTTTTTTTGGTGTGTTCTATGAGTCCCACATTCATGCTTGAA